>CM057340.1:266533959-266595456 GCA_030015575.1 Agapanthus africanus | reverse complement strand
CGATGATCATCGATCTAGTATCAATTCATCGAAGGATAAGAATACGTAATTGTAAGATTACATCACATCTATAGATCCGATCGATTCCTACGAGCCTCATTTCGATTCTTGATATTTGGTTTGAAAAAATCAACAAACTATAAATTCTTGATTCTATCTTTTCTTGTTATTAGATCTAGATATTTTCTTTTTCTTGAAATACAAAATTTAAATCATGAATTGTTTGTTTTCTTTTCTTTAAAGTTTCGACTCATCTAAATTCGAAAAGACGAACGATTACACTGTCCCTGTGGACGATCCGCACTCACTTACAATCTACATCCGATACCGTAGTTGATTGCGGTCAAATAATTTTTGGTTGTGATTTCTTTACAATTTTCTCAAAACTACACAATCCGAAATCTTTTACAATCAATAGCCATTGTCATGATGATGGTCAACTAGTCCAACCTAGTCAACCGGTCAACAAAGTCAAACAAGTCAACAAAGTCAACCCCTCAACAACCATGTCACTATAATACTTAATTAATATTAATGTTAATCATATATCTTATTCTCATTAGGATTAAGCAAAAGTCAATGGTCAACGGTCAACAGTCAACAGTCAACAACCCCAATGAGAATACTCTGCCTCTGTCTCTCTGTCAACTGTGCATACACACCCGCATCCGCGTTTCGAGGAACACGAATACAAACGAGATAAAACCAATCCCAAAACGTACACTAGGATCTGGCTTAAACCAAAGCCCGCTAGTGTTAACTGTCCGGACACTGTACGTGCACAAGTGCACGGATGTGACCGAACCCTGTCGCAAAACCATGCGACCTGTCGCAAAACCATGCGACCTCCACTCTTTTGCCTAAAGGCGAATAGCTTTCTGTGTGGGACTCTAAAGACTCGACACTACGCTGGCAGTGGGTTTAACCATAGACCGCAAGCGGCACTAGCTGTGCGTAACGGTCCCCAGGTAGATGCCGACAAGAAGACTGACGAGGTGAAACCCATCTGAACTCCTACTGAGCCTGAATGTGACAGTCTCCGTACAGTCCGGTCTGTTCGTCTGTGTCACGACCCGAAAGTACGGAACGCGACTGACACTTAGATTACGAGACGTCTAAAGGCGTACCGTAACCTAAGTCAGCCAAAGCCCAGAAGAATCTAAACCAAAATCAAAAGAGAGTGAAGGAAAACCTTTAATGAAAATGGTTTTTAAAATCATTTAAGTTGCATAGAATCCTTTTTAAAAACATCATAAATTTCTGAAAATTTCGGCGGAGTCTCCCTTGTATTTTCTATCCCCCAAAATTGGTACAACAAGATAATAAACCTGTAATCATAAAAATGGCATCCCCAAGCGGGAGCTAGCTCTTCGCCCAAGGCGGATCACAACCACATGCAATATAATAACCATATCAAGAAAAGAGCATAAAAGAAACGCAAAATATCAGAAAACACACCGCCGGCTCAAGTGAGCTCGACCCAAAAGAAACCACAAAATACAAATCTCTCAGTCTCATCACTAGGTCACATATACAATATAAAGTGGTAGATGGAGTATACTAGATACAATGATAAAGAAAAAAGAAATAAAGTGTGCTCGCAACCCACCTACAGGCGATGTCGCGAGTCTGAGCAAAAGGAACTGATGATAAGATAGCCCGCCGCTACAAGACTGACGGGTCCGACCTGCAAGACACTGTGGCACAACGGGGGTGAGTTGCCAGCTCGTGAGTAGAATATAACATCTAGTAAGGCAATCGTAAGAATGCACGCAATGCACCACAACATGCATGTCGATATGTGATATAATATCTCTAGTATGCATGCACAGGTATGCAATGTCATTATTAAGGCTTTAAGTGTTTTAAATGCTAAGGGTATTGAATTCTTAACTTTAGAACATGAATATCTGTATAATAGCTAAATACCATCAAGAAATCATCTGAAAACCCGTGTCAAGCATCGACACCAAATAGGAATCATATCTGTCTCAATATCGGGCTCCGTCAGTCCGGATCGGCCCATATCATAAATCTCACGACAACGGTCGGTATCCTCCGGATATCCGCCGCGCCAGACATCACCGGTAGGTAGTCTTCCCCTGCCAGGCTCATCGTCTACAACTCGATCTTCTTGCCCCGGGGTACCATACCGGGCCCACCATGTACCCGAGACGGTTCATCCACTCCTCGAATTGGGTCTCGAAATCCAACAGAAAATATGAAAACTCATGGTGGACGACACATACATCACGAGAAAACCGCAACTTTGTTTTAAAAATGATAAATATAAGCTTTTGTTAAGTTCTTGCGGTTTTCCCCAAAAATCCAGAAATCGCAGCAATACTGAAATCCTCAAGAAAATCATAATGTTCGCATGTTATATATGATAAATGTCTATGATCTCAATGTATATGATGTGAGTTTTGGCTAGAAATCTATGTAGATATGATGGTAATGCGAGGTATATGCATGCTATGCAATTCCATATATCATGTATGAATGCAAATGGCGTTATTAAGTTAAACAGGTTCTATAGTGCACGTGGCATGGCAATTAACCAAAGGCGTGTGTGTCACATGAATAGTGCGCGTGCAGCAGATGCCAATGGTAATGGTGTTCGTGTCCTACGAAGTGATATCGCATAAGTATAGATGAATGTCCATGCAATTTAATATACTGTACGCTATAAGGGTATGCAGTGTACATGATTGGATAAGCTAGCTAACAAAATAAATCTTGCAAAAAGTAGGGTAATCCTAACTAGGGGGCGCCTCGCGCCATTCAGACGATTCCCCCATAGATGAATACATCTACTCACCTGAAATCCACGCTAATCCGATCCGACCACCGCCTTGCCTTTACGTGCCGTGTCCGATGTTTCCCCGACCGATCCTATATTTGCACAACACCAAGCATAAGATTATAAAACCTAAAACGATGCAAGTCACAATATACAATTATCGACGCTCTCGAATTAAACATAACATACACTCGGTGCGCGGGAAAACGCACGAAAATCGCTAAAACCTTAACTAAACTCGTCATTTCGGTGCAACCGCCAAAGCTAAAACCCAACTAGACAAAACTACGCATTCGCACACCCTACAAGTCATATTAGATGCTAATAATATCATCATGATATCGCAAATAAATCGCTTCCTAATTTCGTAGAAAACCTAGTAAGCACTCACGGACAAATTTCGATGCAAACCTCGCGAATTAACGATTTAGCGATCGCAACAACGCATAAACGTTCGATCTAACCCACTAGATGGCCACAACACTAACTTAAACACACTTATCATAATTCAAACCCTAATTACAACACCAATCCTATTCTTGAATTTTTAAAACAAACCATTGCAATGAAATTGACACTTTAAACTTCTAAAATAGCTTATTTAAACTACAAATTTAACAACTAGATTAAAATTATACCTCCCAAGTGTTGATCCTCTTCCACTTAGCCACCATAGATGTCTTCTTTCTCTTTGTTTTAAACAACTTAGGGTTTGGAAATAGGTGGAATAGGATTTAGGTTTCAATTTTGTGAAGAAATTGTGAATTTTTGTGGATTTCGGTGGATTTTTAATGGAAATTTGAAGCAAGAAATGGGGGAAATGAGGGGTTTCCAGCAGGTGAGCTCGGCCTGGAGCAAGGGAAGGAGGTTGTGGGAGTTTTGTGGAAGTTTCTAGGTCAATAAAACATCATATGTTATCATTTAATGCTTTCACATCAATATTTTCACAAAAAGCCTCATTTTAATTCATTTTTTCATAAAATTTCCAACCCTAAAACGAAAAATTTGCAAGCCATGATACAATTTTATTAACACCATATTTTAGCTTATAAAGATTCCTAATTATGAAATTTACCTAATTAAATTTGTATTTATCCCTAATTTAATGCATTTAAAAAGGCTTAAAATAATTAAAAAAATAATTAATTACGAAAAAAAATGTATTTAACTATAAAATTATAAGTGGCATTTTAGTGACAAAATTATTGTAATATATTATCTAAATTTTGTATAATTAGGTCTACAATGAAAAATACCTAATTTGACTTTTTACGGAAAAAGCCGAAAAATTAGCCGATTACCGAAAAACTGCCTAAACGATTTTCGAAGGGTTACAATCTTCCCCCCTTAAAAAAATTCGGGCCCCGAATTTAGAATTTAACTACGCGTACCTTCAAAAAGATGGGGATATCTCTTCCTCATCTCGACCTCGGTCTCCCAGGTGACCTCCTCGCTGTTCGGGCCACGCCAAAGGACCTTGACGGACGGTATAACCTTCGACCTCAATTTCTTCACCTGCCGATCCAAAATGACCACCGGCTGCTCGGTGGAAGAAAGATCACGCTCTAGCTGGATCGTCTGGTGCTGAATCGCCTGGGAAGGATCATGAAGGTACTTGCGGAGCATCGAGACATGGAATACGGGGTGAACATTGGGGAAGCTGGGCGGAAGAGCTAACCGATAAGCGACTGGACCAACACGCTCTAGGATCTCGAAAGGACCAACATATCTAGGACTCAGTTTCCCTTTCCGCCCAAATCTCATCACACCTTTCATCGGAGAGACCTTCAGGAAAACATGATCGCCAACAGCGAACTCGAGTCGGCGACGGCGCCTGTCAGCATATGATTTCTGCCTGCTCTGTGCCGCTCTCATCCTGTCCCGAATCAGCTGTATCTTCTCGGTCGTCTACCGTACAATCTGCGGCCCTAAAATACTGCTCTCCCTGAGCTCTGTCCAACATACAGGCGATCGACATCTCCTCCCATATAAAGCCTCGAAAGGTGCCATCTGAATCGTCTCCTGGAAGCTATTATTGTAGGAAAACTCGATCAAAGGCAAATGACGATCCCAGCTACCACCGAAATTTAAAACACAAGCTCTGAGCATGTCCTCAAGAGTCTGAATCGTACGCTTCGACTGACCGTCAGTCTGCGGATGAAAGGCTGTGCTAAAACTCAATCGGGTGCCCAAAGCTTCCTGGAGTTTCTGCCACAATCGGCTGGTAAACTGGGTGCCACGGTCGGACACGATGCAAGTCAGAACGCCATGCAGTCGCACTATCTCATCAATATAAACCTGGGCGTACTGAGAAAATCCAAAAGTGGTCTTCACTGGCAGGAAGTGAGCTGCTTTCGTCAGTCGATCCACAATCACCCAAATAGAGTCATACCCTCGACTGGTCCTGGGTAGACCCATAATGAAGTCCATGGAGACCTGCTCCCACTTCCACTCAGGGATGGGCAAAGGCTGTAACTCGCCGGCTGGCCTCTGGTGCTCGGCCTTGACTTGCTGACAAGTCAGGCATCTCGACACAAAGTCTGTAATATCCTTCTTCATCCCGTCCCACCAGTAAACCTCTCTCAAATCACGGTACATTTTGGTGGAACCCGGATGCACACTGTATACTGATCTATCTGCCTCCTCGAGAATATCACGCCTCAGTCCCTCTGAATCTGGCACGCACAGTCGAGTCCCAAATCGAAGTATCCCCTGATCATCAATAACGAACTCAGAAACTCTGCCCTGCCGAATCTGCTCAATAATCTCTAAAATACGGGCATCGCTGGACTGTGCCTCGCGGATACGGTCAAGTAACTGTGGGCGTGCTCTGAAATGGGCCAGTTGTCCCCCTGTAGGAGTAAACTCAAACTGCACTCTGCTATCATATAAAACCTGCCAATCCGCCGTCGACTGCATCTGTACTGCGCTCAAACAAGATAAGCTACCTCCGGGCCTCCTACTCAAAGCATCTGCCACCACATTCGCCTTGCCCGGATGGTATAAAATCTCGCAGTCATAATCCATCACCAACTCCATCCATCGGCGCTGTCTCAAGTTCAGATCTCGCTGCTGGAAGATGTACTTTAAACTCTTGTGGTCAGTGAATATCTGGCATGACTCACCGTATAGGTAATGTCTCCAGATCTTAAGTGCAAATACCACTGCAGCCATCTCTAAATCATAGGTGGGGTAGTTCTGCTCGTGTTTCCTCAGCTGCCGAGAAGCATACGCGATAACTCTGTCGTGCTGCATCAATACACATCCCAGCCCCACTCTAGAAGCATCACAATATACCACGAACCCGTCTGATCCTGAAGGCAATGCTAACATTGGTGCAGTAGTCAGACGAGTCTTCAACTGCTGGAAACTATCCTCACATGCCTGGGTCCAATCAAAAGGAACCCCTTCCGGGTCAACCCGGTCAAAGGTGCAGCAATGCGGGAGAAATCCTGGACAAAACGTCGACAATAGCCAGCCAGACCTAGAAAGCTGCGAACCTCCGTAACTGATACTGGTCTAGGCCAACGTTGAACTGCCTCGATCTTCTTCGGGTCCACACAAATACCGTCTCTCGTCACTACATGACCCAAGAAGTCGACACTGTCTAGCCAGAATGCGCACTTGGAGAATTTGGCGAACAGCTGATGCTCCCTCAAAGTCTGTAATGTGATACGTAAGTGCTGCTCATGTTCCTCCCGGCTCCGAGAATAAACCAAGATGTCGTCAATGAACACAATGATGAACTGATCGAGATACGGCCTAAATACGCGGTTCATCAAATCCATAAATGCTGCCGGGGCATTGGTGAGCCCGAACGACATCACCAAGAACTCGTAATGACCATAACAAGTACGGAAGGAAGTCTTCGGAATATCCTCTTTCCGAACCCGCAACTGGTGATAGCCTGACCGTAAATCAACCTTCGAGAAGAACCCTGCACCCTGGAGCTGATCGAATAAGTCATTAATGCGGGGTAGGGGATACCTGTTCCGCACAGTAACCCGGTTCAGCTGACGATAATCAATGCATAAACGCATACTTCCGTCCATCTTCTTAACAAACAAGACGGGAGCACCCCAAGGTGACACACTCGGTCGGATAAGCCCTTTGTCCAGCAGGTCCTGTAACTGATCCTTTAGCTCTCTCAGCTCCGCCGGGGCCATCCGATAAGGCGGTATAGAGATAGGCCCCATGCCGGGGATCAAGTCAATACAGAACTCAATCTCACGCTCTGGTGGCAGACCAGGCAGCTCATCAGGGAAAACATCAGGAAACTCTCTCACAACAGGGACCTGGTCCAACGGAACCTCTGTGGAGCTAGTATCACAAATATAGGCTAAGAATCCCTGACACCCTTTCCTTAAGAGCTGACCAGCGCGAAGAGAAGAAATCAAGCTGGGAAGGGTAGCACTACGATCTCCCTGAATAACAAGAACCGGCTCACCAGGAAAACTGAATCTGACTGCTTTTTCACGGCAGTCCACGGATGCATAACAGGTGGCTAGCCAGTCCATACCAAGAAGAACGTCAAAGTCTAGCATATCGAGGAGAATCAAATCAACCGAGGAATCTCTCTCCCCGATACGAACGGAACATGATCGGTACACAAAACGGGCAACAAATGACTCGCCTACCGGTGTAATAACGACAAGCGGCTGATCTAACGGAGAAGACTCTCGGCCCAACCTCGGTGCAAAATACGTGGATACATAGGAATGTGTGGAGCCTGGATCAAATAATACCCGTGCATCAAAAGAACATACTGGCAGAGTACCTGTTACGACGGCATTGGATGCCTGTGCATCCTGAGGAGTCAACGCAAACACTCGGGCCTGTCCACCACTGATAGCTGGCTGTCCTCTGCCTCTACCTCGGCCTCTGCCTCTGCCTCTGTCGCCTCGTCCTCTCATAACTGGACCGCCACGCCCACGGCCTCTAGAAGCATCTGGCTGGCGTGAAGCATCATCAGGAGTAGGAAGTAAAGCTCTCTGAGAAGGTGGTGAGGGTGGTAAAGTCACATGTGGGACTGTCGCCACACCCGTACGTCCCATGGTACAGTCTCTGACATGGTGGTACTGACTCCCACACCGAAAACATCCTGGAGACGACTGCTGGGTCTGTGGATATGAACCAAATAACCGACCTCGTCTCAATCCTCTACCTCCACCATCTCCCGAAAATAATCTATCGTGATGTCTGCCCATCTGCCGCTGAGCTGGCGTATCAGTACGGATCCTCTTCGGCCCAGAAACGACCGGAGTCTCAGAAATACGCTCCTCCAAAAGTAAGGCTGCATCCATCGCGGCAGCGTATGTATCAAAGTGCTGGGTGCTGATGGCAAGGAATAGCTGTGTATCAAGCCCTCGTACAAACCTCTTTATTCTCTTCTCTTCTGTGTCGACTAGGTACGGAGCATATCGAGACAACTTGGTAAACTGTATATCATACTCCGACACTGTCATCCCAGGAGTCTTGCGCAAAGACTCAAAACTACGGGCTCGAGCATCTCGGACACTCTCCGGAAGAAAACGGGCAAGAAATGCAGATGTAAACTCATCCCAGGTCATAGAAGGAAGACCTGCAGCTCGGCCTCTCTCTACTGAATCGTACCATGTCTAGGCAAGACCCTCCAGACGAAAACTCGCAAACTCCACCAGTCTATCCTCAGAACACCTCAACGAATGGCAAATCCGAGCCATCCTATCAAGAAATGCCTGTGGGTCCTCTGTCGCATCTGTACCGGTAAAAGATGGAGGTCTCAATATCATGAACTCCTGTAGTGAAACAGGGATAGTCTCCGTACTAGCAGCAGGAGTGACCATCTGTGCAGCAGGTACGATCGTGGTCTGTGCGGTGGAAGGAACGTCCTCGGATCTCTGTGCCCGGCTGGATTCAACTAAAGATCCAATCATCTGCCGCAACTCTTGCATGCCGGCCTCTAATCTGGCAATACGATCTGAATAAGGCGGATCAGTATGACCCTGAGGGGTAGGCGTATCATCCCGCTCGATTCTCGCCTCAGACGGGCCCGCCCGAATCTCATCCCTAGCGGCAGCCCGCTGAGCTCTCGTAGTCTTTGGCAGCATCGAAGCTAGAATAATAAACAGGACGGATAAGATCATTGCAATTGAATCAAGGAATGCAAGGAATCAACAAAGGAAATACAAGCAATTATGTCCTAAGGTCATCTAGGCGGAGTACCGTATCGTAAGTATGCCGCGGATCATACCCACGGTACGCCGCTCTGCTTAAGTCACCTACTCCATCTACCAAGGTCGTCCTACACTCAGAAAGGTAAAACCTGGCTCTGATACCAACTTTGTCACGACCCGAAAGTACGGAAAGCGACTGGCACTTAGATTACGAGACGTCTAAAGGCGTACCGTAACCTAAGTCAGCCAAAGCCCAGAAGAATCTAAACCAAAATCAAAAGAGAGTGAAGGAAAACCTTTAATGAAAATGGTTTTTAAAATCATTTAAGTTGCATAGAATCCTTTTTTAAAAACATCATAAATTTCTGAAAATTTCGGCAGAGTCTCCCCTGTATTTTCTATCCCCCAAAATTGGTACAACAAGATAATAAACCTGTAATCATAAAAATGGCATCCCCAAGCGGGAGCTAGCTCTTCGCCCAAGGCGGATCACAACCACATGCAATATAATAACCATATCAAGAAAAGAGCATAAAAGAAACGCAAAATATCAGAAAACACACCGCCGGCTCAAGTGAGCTCGACCCAAAAGAAACCACAAAATACAAATCTCTCAGTCTCATCACTAGGTCACATATACAATATAAAGTGGTAGATGGAGTATACTAGATACAATGATAAAGCAAAAAGAAATAAAGTGTGCTCGCAACCCACCTACAGGCGATGTCGCGAGTCTGAGCAAAAGGAACTGATGATAAGATAGCCCGCCGCTACAAGACTGACGGGTCCGACCTGCAAGACACTGTGGCACAACGGGGGTGAGTTGCCAGCTCGTGAGTAGAATATAACATCTAGTAAGGCAATCGTAAGAATGCACGCAATGCACCACAACATGCATGTCGATATGTGATATAATATCTCTAGTATGCATGCACAGGTATGCAATGTCATTATTAAGGCTTTAAGTGTTTTAAATGCTAAGGGTATTGAATTCTTAACTTTAGAACATGAATATCTGTATAATAGCTAAATACCATCAAGAAATCATCTGAAAACCTGTGTCAAGCATCGACACCAAATAGGAATCATATCTGTCTCAATATCGGGCTCCGTCAGTCCGGATCGGCCCATATCATAAATCTCACGACAACGGTCGGTATCCTCCGGATATCCGCCGCGCCAGACATCACCGGTAGGTAGTCTTCCCCTGCTAGGCTCATCGTCTACAACTCGATCTTCTTGCCCCGGGGTACCATACCGGGCCCACCGTGTACCCGAGACGGTTCATCCACTCCTCGAATCGGGTCTCGAAATCCAACAGAAAATATGAAAACTCATGGTGTACGACACATACATCACGAGAAAACCGCAACTTTTTTTTAAAAATGATAAATATAAGCTTTTGTTAAGTTCTTGCGGTTTTCCCCAAAAATCCAGAAATCGCAGCAATACTGAAATCCTCAAGAAAATCATAATGTTCGCATGTTATATATGATAAATGTCTATGATCTCAATGTATATGATGTGAGTTTTGGCTAGAAATCTATGTAGATATGATGGTAATGCGAGGTATATGCATGCTATGCAATTCCATATATCATGTATGAATGCAAATGGTGTTACTAAGTTAAACAGGTTCTATAGTGCACGTGGCATGGCAATTACCAAAGGCGTGTGTGTCACATGACTAGTGCGTGTGCAGCAGATGCCAATGGTAATGGTGTTCGTGTCCTACGAAGTGATATCGCATAAGTATAGATGAATGTCCATGCAATTTAATATACTGTACGCTATAAGGGTATGCAGTGTACATGAATGGATAAGCTAGCTAACAAAATAAATTTGCAAAAAGTAGGGTAATCCTAACTAGGGGGGCGCCTCGCGCCATTCAGACGATTCCCCCATAGATGAATACATCTACTCACCTGAAATCCCCGCTAATCCGATCCGACCACCGCCTTGCCTTTACGTGCCGTGTCCGATATTTCCCCGACCTATCCTATATTTGCACAACACCAAGCATAAGATTACAAAACCTAAAACGATGCAAGTCACAATATACAATTATCGACGCTCTCGAATTAAACATAACATACACTCGGTGCACGGGAAAACGCACGAAAATCGCTAAAACCTTAACTAAACTCGTCATTTCGGTGCAACCGCCAAAGCTAAAACCCAACTAGACAAAACTACGCATTCGCACACCCTACAAGTCATATTAGATGCTAATAATATCATCATGATATCGCAAATAAATCGCTTCCTAATTTCGTAGAAAACCTAGTAAGCACTCACGGACAAATTTCGATGCAAACCTCGCGAATTAACGATTTAGCGATCGCAACAACGCATAAACGTTCGATCTAACCCACTAGATGGCCACAATACTAACTTAAACACACTTATCATAATTCAAACCCTAATTACAACACCAATCCTATTCTTGAATTTTTAAAACAAACCATTGCAATGAAATTGACACTTTAAACTTCTAAAATAGCTTATTTAAACTACAAATTTAACAACTAGATTAAAATTATACCTCCCAAGTGTTGATCCTCTTCCACTTAGCCACCATAGATGTCTTCTTTCTCCTTGTTTTAAACAACTTAGGGTTTGGAAAGAGGTGGAATAGGATTTAGGTTTCAATTTTGTGAAGAAATTATGAATTTTTGTGGATTTCGGTGGATTTTTAATGGAAATTTGAAGCAAGAAATGGGGGAAATGAGGGGTTTCCAGCAGGTGAGCTCGGCCTGGAGCAAGGGAGGGAGGTTGTGAGAGTTTTGTGGAAGTTTCTAGGTCAATAAAACATCATATGTTATCATTTAATGCTTTCACATCAATATTTTCACAAAAAGCCTCATTTTAATTCATTTTTTCATAAAATTTCCAACCCTAAAATCAAAAATTTGCAAGCCATGATACAATTTTATTAACACCATATTTTAGCTTATAAATATTCCTAATTATGAAATTTACCTAATTAAATTTGTATTTATCCCTAATTTAATGCATTTAAAAAGGCTTAAAATAATTTTAAAAATAATTAATTACAAAAAAAAAAAAATTTAACTAGAAAATTATAAGCGACATTTTAGTGACAAAATTATAGTAATATCTTATCTAAATTTTGTATAATTAGGTCTACAATGAAAAATACCTAATTTGACTTTTTACGGAAAAAGCCAAAAAATTAGTCGATTACCGAAAAACTGCCTAAACGATTTTCGAAGGTTTACAGTCTGATACATCGCATGGCGGGCCTAGGGGGCGGTAAACGTCAGTCCCCTAATAGCGGTACAAGTCATGTCAGAGTGAAGCCCAAAACACCCTGAGATAACACTGGAAGCCTACCAGTATATCTCACTTGCCCTAGCCAGGGACTACTCGTGTAATGGCTCTCCTAGACACAGCGCAATGTCAACCCCCAATACCGGGAGAGAAGAATCCTGTCTAACCGTCACTGCCTCCAAGTGCTTCGGGACTGCACCCAACTACTACCTGTTTGCACGACTCCTTTGAGCCGTGGTAGGGTAGTAATCAAAGTTCAGTGGGAACACACTCGAGGCGAAGTGGCAGTGTCAAGTCAGCGGACTAAGCTGTACTCATGTCACCTGGGAACTGATAACTGACAATAGGTATAATACCAACCGGTCAGTTCCCGACGAGTCCTGTCCAGTGTACTCGTAACCTAACGAGCACCCGCATACTATCTCCAGTACGACGTACTAACGGCTGTGGGACAGACCGTCTCCCACACTGGGATGAGAAGCGCATGCGCTAGTCTACTCTGGAGTATCGATGCCCTGTCTCGATAGTCCTGCGACTAGGGACCTGCATAAGGATGTGCTTATAGATTACCCAGTCCCCATTAGTGTGACTGCCATCACAACGCTGGTAATCAAGCAAAGATCCTAAGGGCTCCACTAATGTGTATAGGTGATATACTAAAATAAACACAAGTATACATTGAAGTAGAAACAAACCAAGTAGCATACTACTATTTTCAGCAAGATTGTATATACAAGGTGAATATCCCAAGCTTCCATTAAGTAATATACAAACTAGTATGATACAGTAATGGCCTCTAGGGCATATACACTAACATATATATCCTATAGTGCATGCATATTTATTTAGAACGTTATATTATTGATCTACACATTCTTTTTGCAATTACTTATATAATCTAATTTTAATTGTCTAATTATAGGTGGTGCGTCCATATCTTCCGCAGGGGCCACTCCTGCCGCTTCCATACCCTCCGCATCGTCTGCAGGTTAGTTTGAATAAATATAAAATATTTATTCATTTTACATATGCTCTATAGAATAAATATGAACTTCATGGAAATTTAGCGTCAATGATTATTTTCTAGTTGGAGGGGATGCGTCCGTATCCGGGACCCCGGTTGTTCCTCACCGGAGGAACTATCGTCCCGCTCGTGCTGCTGCCCGGGCCCAGGCTCGTGCGATAGTCACCGGAGGTATATATCACACTTGAATTTTCTTTTAACCTTGATTTCTTAATATAACTTTGTCTTAATATTGATTGTCTTGATATTTCGTGCAGACGCAGGGCCTCCCCATCCCCAAAGGGGGACTCGAGGCCCGAATCAGTCTCTTAGGCTGAGGCCTGACAGAGCTAGGGGGAGGCAGCATTCCCCCTCTTTTTTACCCTTGACAATCGCTATATCGGTCCTCATGCCGAGAGGTTTGGCCGGTATATGGTGGACGAGAGCCGGCTCCTGAAGAACTATCCACTTCACGTTGAGTGGGGCGAGCAGCACCAGCGCTCATTCGCCCTTTTCTTTGATCAGGCTCGGGTACGTATTAAAATATATTTTCATTTGATCTCTCCAATATATTTATTATTAACACTTGCAATCTAATAACAATGTTTTTTTTGTATTTTCAGTTGGATTACGATTTTCAAGCTGTAGCCGACCCTGATCGCCCGGGGAGGGTGCTCGACCTTCATGCTCTGTACATTGGCCTGATGAAGAACATGCAGGCCAAGGTCCGATACAACAGGAATGAGCTGAAGGCCGACTGCTACTCCCTGTGGATGGCGGCCCCCGAGGCAGAGAGAGCGGCCCTCCTATCTACTCCGGCGTTTGCGAGAGTCGACGTAGAGACATGGCCTCTATTGTGCGAATATTTCGACTCCCAACGCAAACAGGTATGTATTTTAAATGTAATTCATTGTTTAGGATATAATTTATTTTTTTGTGTTCCTTAATAAGAAAACTAAATTTTAATGCGTTGTGCAGAAACAGGCCGCTCAGAATACAGAGAACAGGAAGTCGGCGAAGAGGGGTCGCCCTACTTATACAGGTGGCTCGAGGAATATTACTCGAGCCATGGAGTTATTGGTAAATTACAATAGACCGACCTTTGTGATATTCTGCAATATTAAGAGTTATTTTCTAATATTTCTAATATTAAGAGTTATTTTCTAATATTGCAGACAGCTCGGACCGTGGCGTCAGGTGGTACACCGAGCGTGCTGTCCGTATATCTTGCCGTCCATGGCACCTCGACAGATCCCGCCACGGGCGAGCTTCGATATCCCGACGTCGCTACCCAGGAGTATTGCGTAAGTGTTAATATTTATTCTACCCATATTTGAAATTTTAGTTTTGGAAGGTTCAAGTTTAAATTTTATACTTATACTTTACTGCTTAATGTGGGTGTAGGAGCGGGTGGTTGAGCAGGCCGAGGCCTCGGGGATCGATTTTACCGGAAAGAGCGATCCGAGGCTTCTGACCCCAGTTCTGGATGCCGCACACGGAGGGCACCACGGAGGTTGGGAGAGAGGCCGGGGACTAGGCCCTATCATGGCCCATATGAGGTTGGACTCCACCCCGGTGGTTACTTCCTCCGTCTCCAGTGAGCGACGTGTCCAGCAGGAACTGGAGAGCTTGAGGGCCACCGTTCAGGAGTTGAAGGAGATGATGTTATGTATACTACTTTATAGTAAAATATCATGTCATATTATAAATATCAACATATCCATAATTAGTACGTAGCTTGAGCTTATTTGGTTTTAGACTTAAGTTTGATTAATCATACATACATATGTAATTAAAATAAACAACGGTTTTCCAAACTAGATATACAAATGGGGTTTCGAAATAACTTGATAATGATACGAATTCGAATAATACAAAGTTCTTACAAGCTTCTTACACACAGTAGGTCTAGACGCGATAGGGTACATCGGCCGAGCCTTCACAAGCATCTCCTTCGGCTGCGGCTTCGCAAGCCACTACATCGGCTGCAGTTCCGCAGACAGCTCCTATAGCTCCACCGCCAGCTCAGACTCCCGCAGCCGCGGCTCCGCAAGCGACTACCTCGACGGCGGCTGCGCAGACCACATCGCCAGCTCCACAGGCCGCTCAGACTCCCGCACGCGCCGAATTGCATGGTTTATTGACCGAGGAGCAGGCGTGCTTGATTCTATCGTTTATCGGGGGTGGAGCTGGACCGAGCTAGGGTAGTGATTGAAAGAATTAAAGTTAACCGCAATCAAGATGGTGTCGCTATGCAGCAAGCCGGTTGAGCACGGGTCGATCCACAGGGAGATGGTTGTATGTCCTTTCTTGTTTTAGACGAGTCAATAAAGAATTGTATGAGTTTGTTCAATCTAACCTATGTGTATTATTTGCAAGTATAAAGTTGTTAAGAAAAAGATACGAAATTGTAAGCTAAAGAAATTCGTACTCAAATCCTTTGAGCCGAGTCTTGACCAATTGAAGCTAGAGCAATCGGCAACAACGTGGATTAGGGGATTTAAGCGCGGTATTCGTAGAATCCGGCTTATTTACCCTTGTCCTTCCGTTCTTGTCTCTTGCTTTCGCCTCCGGCCAAACCGAACGCAACCGGTCGCGGTTAGGAATCACCGTTACCTTGTTAGGGTAGGGTGCCTAACGGAGCGCTTGCGTATGGTTTGGGCGGAGATCAATGGAAAATAACGGGAAAAGGAAATGAGCAAGGAACTATTAACTTACAATATCGTATTGATTCTTAACAACAACAATAATTACAACCATTCATAAAAAGAACCAAAGAGAGCAAAAGAAAAGATTACAAGTAAGTAAGTGCATGAATTTAAATTGCAAATAAATAAAACAAGATAATAAAATGCAAGTAATAAATAAGCAATAAAAAGAACTAGAAACTAGAACTCAAGACAAGCATGGGATCAATAGCCAACCCTTAAACTTGCAAGCTCAATCAAGAGCTTGCAAGATCAAGAGAAAGGTAGAGAACGCATGTGAAATGAAGCGCTAATTCCATAAGAAAAATACGAACCTTGAGATCAATAACTAAACCTTGACCTTTCAAGCTCAATGAAGAGGTTGAAAGATCAAGAGGAAGCAAAAATCTCAAGGGGAAGTTAAACTAACAAGAAAGATACAAAAACCCTCATCTTCATTAACATCCACTCAATGCTCTCACTACATTTCCATGGAGGAAGAATGAAGAAGAAGAAGAAGAAGAACAAAACTAAAACTTACAAAAGAGGAACAAAGAATGAACCCCTAAAGCTTGGCAAGTTCTGGGATATTTATAGGCAGTAAACTGGAAACCTAGGGCAACAATCTGCCTAAATATGAAGTCCCCAAACTGCCCCCAAAATACGACAGAGAGAGGACACTGTACGGCCGCGGAACCGCGGCCTAGACCCCCTATTGGCTGTGGATCCGCGGCCATCTTGGTGAGTTGGGTCATGGGGATTTGTCGTGTTCCCTGGTTTAGTGTTGTCTGCTGTTTGGTATATGACTTTTTCTCAGAAACTTTTCCCATTTCTTCCAGAATTTCAGTATATCAAAAGGTAATGTGATGTGGATCTTTTGCCATGATTTCCTTGAGATCCTCGTAGATTTCTTGGATCTTGTGTTGACATTGAGATTTGTGCATGACATGACAATCGATTTGCCATTTTATCCCTTAAACTGGTATGTGGCAACACACGGATAGAGAGCGGAGACCCGTGTTTTATCTGTTGTTGGCAGTAATCCGGAATTTGACGTACTTTTCCATGAATTGCACTGTTCAGAGCTGAGAACCAGTATCCTGTAAATATGTAGCAAACACTGATTAAAAGTACCTGCCTATAAACAAACGAGCGTAAGAATGGGCGGTATAAAATGCAATATTCTGATATGAACAAATACCCCCAAACTTAACTTTTGCTCGTCCCGAGCAAAACCAATTATTCACAAAAATCCTAACCGCACTTTCGCAGGGAACGCGATTGCACTGAGCACGTGCAACAAGCCGTTAAACCTCTAGGTGTCCCTAGTAGGAGGAGTGTTGTCTCCTGAGGGTTTTCAGCGGATTACACCCACAAAATCCGGTCAAGCTAGTGTCATAAGTTAACATTGATTCTACTCCTACAGTTTAGTATTTATGTTAGAAACTCTATCATCCTAAGTTAGAAATATCCAACCCTTATGTTTCACACCTCCTATCTGTTTAACCTTAGATCATATACATTCCAAAAAAGTTTAAAAAGATATTGGTTCTCCTGAGTTTTCCTTCAAAAGTGTGGTCTTAAATCAGGGATTTTTATCAACTTTACAGAAAACACAAGTCTTATTCTTTATTTCTATCTCTTATCCAAACATCAATTGTATACCCCTACGTGTGTATATTTGCACCCCTACACTCAAGAATTCAATTCAAGCTATAATACCCTTGCCCTAATACCTAATACTACTTCTTTTCATTAAGGATGGACGGATTTGCTCACACACTTTTCATGCGACTATTAATGCTTCTTGAGGCACTAACGATCGATTACTGAATGTGTGAACTTTAAAGCGTAAATAGCAGTTTCCAGGTCTTGACTTTATTCTATTTTTTTCTTTTTTTCTTTTTCTTTTTCTTTTTCAAGACCGGATATATTTTTCAATATGCTCTTTTGGTGTTTAGCTTTAAATACCGTTTTTTTCTTTCGTACTAGGTTTTCAGGCAAGAGTATTTCTAGGTATCCTCTACTATCCCAAGTTTCAAGGTCCGTGTAAGTGCAGTTTGTAGGGTATATACTTTCTAAATTTGAACTCAAGAAAAGAAATTATTTTTCAGACTTATCCTTCAGTAAAGCTTTAATACTTTCCCTTCATCTTGACTTAACTCAAGAACTGAACTCAAGATTACCTATTTCTCAAAAAAAACTGTAAGGACGTATAATCACCAAGTTTAAACAGAATGAGGGTTATTTTTAGGATTTTCTATTCCTAAGCCTAGAATTTAGTTATTTCTAACATATCAACTAAACTTCCGGAATAAAGATCTAAGTTACCCTATTAGCTAACTTGACAACAAAGTTTTTATATTTTTTGGAAAATTTTCAATTTTTGTGGGTTTTTAATAGGGTATGCAAATGCAAAATATACAAATGAATGCGAAGGAAGAAAGCTTACCGAGCACACCCCCAAACTTAAACTTGACAGTTCCCTCACTGTCAAGCTACACCAAGAGGGTCAAAATTGTCGGCGCTCCCTAGAAAAAAAAAAAAAGGAAAAAAAAAAATATATACAAAAAAGGAGTCCCCCGCAAACTTAAGTAAAACAGTGTTTCCACTGTTAAGTGTTGAAGTTCAGGATTAGGGGGGAAAGAGAATGGTATCAAGCTATACAAGGCCTTACACAGGCCAAAAGAGAGCACCAACCATTCAAAGATTTTATCTCTATAATGTGCTGGTTGGTGAAAGAACGTGGAGAGGTAAGAAATGGAGAATACGCGAGACCGTATGGAGATAGAAGCGGGATACGGTCTCGGTATATGAGAAGAAGAATGGCGGAAGGGAGAGAGAAGTGGAATACGAACTTGAGGGTGGAAATAGACTGAATAAATTAGTACAATCTGTAATGATCGATGTGAAAAGATGGATTGTACTAATCTATCAATATGGCGAGAAATTGGGTCAAATCCCTCAAGATTCGTGAGAAACCATGGGTACGCCGAACTTGGTAAACCAGACATATGAAATGAAAGTGAGACGGTTTCTTGCAAGGTCGGAACGATGGAAAGGATGGAGGTAGGTGATTGAGGAAGGTTATCGGTTAAAGGTTCCGGAAGGTGTACACAGTCAATGAAAGGAACAGGATGAATTGGAAAATCCGACTCATCAATTAAAACTGGTTCATCCTCAAAAATATCCTCAAAAGTTTCCTCAAAATTTAGCCTATCCATGCAAATTTTATCAAAATCAAGACGCATATGGGGTTCGGGAAAAACAGTTAATGACTCGGGATGATGAATTGGAGAGAAAAACTCTGCCAAATCTACAGGTTCATCATCCAAAATATTCCCGGCGTCAATATCCTCAATCAAGTGAAAATCAATATTCTCAGACACCTCAACAGAAGCATGGATATTAATCAATTCAGGTTCTAGAGTGGAGATGTAGAGGTTAAAAGGATTGGGTGTGGTTTCACTTGGCAAGGTCCTTCACAATCGGGTAAATCAAACACTACAAAGTTGCACAACTCATTAATCATTCTATCTTCAATCGGTGAATCGTTGGGAACACTAGATAGACATTCAAAACTGGAGTTGTGGGATTCAAGTTGAAATGGGTAGGCTTGATTCGGAAGGGGGTACAGCTTACTCTCACCACTCAAATTCATAGCCTGTCCTATCGCCTCTTCATACATTGGAAAATTTGGAGCTAGTTGAAAACTAGCTACCGGGTCACTAGGTTGTATGAGGGCGGTCATGAACGCATTCAAATCCATCATCTGTTGGTACGACGCTATCCTAAAGTCTTCCAATGACTGTTCCAGACTAGACATGGGTTCTGAATGGGTTTCAGTAAAACATTCAAAGTTGTTTGGATAATGAAAACTCCCAAATGGCGGTTCTGAAGCAATGTCTAGGGAAGGTGAAAAAGTAGGGTAGGATTGGTAGGAATTGAATGGCTGGATAGGAACAGGATCAACATTTGGATAAGAAGGTGAATGGAATTGTTGATCCCAGGAATCTGTAGTGGTGAAAGGAGTGAAAGATCGGCTACAGGATTGTTCAATATGTTCAGCGATGGACAAAGGACGACTTGCAAAAGGGGTATCAACATAAGAGGGTGGGGGAGGTTGAAAAGGTTGATACAAAGTGGATTGCGAAGGGCAAGTGTTTGTCCTAGACGCGTCTATCCGATCTTTCAAAGAGATTTTGGGCATGGAGGGATCGTTCGACGTTCGGCCAAAGCAAGAACCGTAAGAAGTAATGTCTAGCTGTGGGTACCAAAGTTCGGCAAGAGTTTTGCGAGGTGGGGTACCCATGATATGAAGAGAGAAAGAAAGAAAGGCAGAGAAAAGGAGGGGGAAAAGAATGTGATTTTTTTTTTAGTTAGATATTAACAAAAGAATGAAATATACACACAAAAAAGAATATGGACAAAAACAATCACGACACAAAAATACCACACACCTAATCGTTCTAGCGTTCACCTAGGTCAACTAGACCTGCTCCAGAACTTGATTGTCGAAGTAAAACTGTGTCGAGAAACGGGCTCAAGATACACTGATCACGAGGCCAGGTAAGTGCAGAGATAAGGGGAGGTTTTCCAACGCTTTCGCGAAGTTCCTTAATTAAATAACCCTTTCTCTTTTGGCGGTTTCGCCGTTAACACTTTCCTAGATACCCCGTAAGCAATGTACCATTAAGCGAGGTTCTAAACACGGTTAACTTCTCCTAATGAGCGCGAAGTCCTTAAGTCTTAAAGTCTAATTTCTTTTAAAATTTGTGCGGGTAAACGTTATGCTCAAGTTCGTGATTTCTGGGCCACGGAAAAGGTGATGAAATCCTTTACCGTATATTGTGGGGTTCGCTTGCCCTTAAGTCCGTATTAATTGATGCAATGCGCAATTCAATAAAAATTCTATAAAGAATCAAAAAATCGTTTTTTAGTTTAAGCGCGGCACTGCAACAAATACGGGTTAGTCAATTTTTAGCATTAGTTAGCGAACTTGCAAAAAATCCTGCAAAGAATAGTATATTGGATGCGTCGGATTTGAGAAGAAGGTGTTAGTAAAGTACGTACCGTTAAGTTTTTGGGTTAGGAAACCCCCGTTGAATCAAATCCGGTAAGCTTGAAAAGTTTGCTTGCGCGGGTCAAACTACCCGGATCTTTGGCACTGTACTTTGCAATCACCTTAGCCTTGAATGTACACTTTGCTCCCCACAATTGCAGTTTGCAAATCTGCAAAAATCTGCACCCTTGCCCACAAAAATGATAAAAAAAAAACAAAAAGAATATTTTTTTTTATAAATATATACAAAAAGAATATTAACCCGAATAACAAGAAAGAAAATACGCAACCGTTTCCCCGGCAACGGCGCCATTTGATTGAAAGAATTAAAGTTAACCGCAATCAAGACGGTGTCGCTATGCAGCTAGCCGGTTAAGCACGGGTCGATCCAAAGGGAGATGGTTGTATGTCCTTTCTTATTTTAGACGAGTCAATAAAGAATTGTATGAGTTTGTTCAATCTAACCTATGTGTATTATTTGCAAGTATAAAGTTAAGAAAAAGATACGAAATTGTAAGCTAAAGAAATCCGTACTCAAATCTTTTGAGCCGAGTCTTGACCAATTGAAGCTAGAGCAATCGGCAACAACGTGGATTAGGGGATTTAAGCGCGGTATTCGTAGAATCCGGCTTATTTACCCTTGTCCTTCCGTTCTTGTCTCTTGCTTTCGCCTCCGGCCAAACCGAACGCAACCGGTCACGGTTAGGAATCACCGTTACCTTGTTAGGGTAGGGTGCCTAACGGAGCGCTTGTGTATGGTTTGGGTGGAGATCAATGGAAAATAACGGGAAAAGGAAATGAGCAAGGAAGTATTAACTTACAATATCGTATTGATTCTTAACAACAACAATAATTACAACCATTCACAAAAAGAACCAAAGAGAGCAAAGGAAAAGAACAAAGGAAAGAAAAGATTACAAGTAAGTATGTGCATGAATTTAGATTGCAAATAAGTAAAGCAAGATAATAAAAAGCAAGTAATAAATAAGCAATAAAAAGAACTAGAAACTAGAACTCAAGACAAGCATGGGATCAATAGCCAACCCTTAAACTTGCAAGCTCAATCAAGAGGTTGCAAGATCAAGAGAAGGGTAGAGAACGCATGTGAAATGAAGCGCTAATTCCATAAGAAAAATACGAACCTTGAGATCAATAACTAACCCTTGACCTTTCAAGCTCAATGAAGAGGTTGAAAGATCAAGAGGAAGCAAAAATCTCAAGGGGAAGTTAGACTAACAAGAAAGATACAAAAACCCTCATCTTCATTAACATCCACTCAATGCTCTCACTACATTTCCATGGAGGAAGAATGAAGAAGAAGAAGAAGAAGAAGAAGAACAAAACTAAAACTTACAAAAGAGGAACAAAGAATGAACCCCTAAAGCTTGGCAAGTTCTGGGATATTTATAGGCAGTAAACTGGAAACCTAGGGCAACAATCTGCCTCAATATGAAGTCCCCAAACTGCCCCCAAAATACGACAGAGAGAGGACACTGTACGGCCGTGGAACCGCGGCCTAGAACCCCTATTGGCCGCGGATCCGCGGCCATCTTGGTGAGTTGGGTCATGGGGATTTGTCGTGTTCCCTGGTTTAGTGTTGTCTGCTGTTTGGTATATGACTTTTTCTCAGAAACTTTTCCCATTTCTTCCAGAATTTCAGTATATCGAAAGGTGATGTGATGTGGATCTTTTGCCATGATTTCCTCTAGCTCCGCGTAGATTTCTTGGATCTTGTGTTGACATTGAGCTTTGTGCATGACATGACAATCGATTTGCCATTTTGTCCCTTAAACTGGTATGTGGCAACACACGGATAGAGAGCGGAGACCCTTGTTTTATCTGTTGTTGGCAGTAATCCGGAATTTGACGTACTTTTCCATGAATTGCACTGTTCAGAGCTGAGAACCAGTATCCTGTAAATATATAGCAAACACTGATTAAAAGCACCTGCCTATAAACAAACGAGCGTAAGAATGGGCGGTATAAAATGCAATATTCCGATATGAACAGGTAGCTTTTTGATTCATATTTTTTGAAACATGTATTTATTTATATCATACATATTGTACTACATTTTGAAATGATATTGATATTTGATATTGGTTTATATTTATATCATATTCAGTTTTTGGGTTTCTTTTGTATATTATATGCGTGAGATGTGATTATGAATACCGCGATATATGTTGTGTGATGATTAATTTTATATTTCATTGCTATATATATTATTGTGCACAGAGCGGGAAAAAATCATGCATCCCTTTTTCTAAAAAAATACAGATAATGTGTACCTACGGATTAATCCGTAGGTAACATGTTGCCCCTACGGCTTAAACCGTAGGGGCAAAATATCAGCAATAACTGATATTTCCCCCTGATCTCAGTACCTGGGGGTTCGGAGTTCTCCTACAGATATATCCGTCGGGGCAAACAAAGGCCCCTACGGAGTTATCCGTAAGGGCAAAATATCAGGATTCATGATATTTTGCCCCTACGGATAAGTACCTACGCGGATATCCGTAAGGAATAGTACTTGGCCCTACGGATATCTCCGTAGGTACAGTTAATATATTTTAAAAAACCGTAAACAAAATAACTTTTTTTACCTTACGGCCTACTCCGTAGGTGAAAATGGCCATACACAGAACTCCGTAGGAGCAAGATTTTGCCCGTAGGGGCAATTTCAGGGCTTCAACTTGCACCTACGGCGTTTGCACCTACAGGTTATTTTTTCTCCCCTACGGAGATATCCGTAGGGGAAGTGGTTTGCCCCTACGATAAATCCGTAAGGGCAACCCTTATTTGTAGTAGTGCTAGGAGTCAACACAAACAAGCCTGAAGGAACATTCCGAGAATCTAGCAAACCGCTGGGGCTCTCCCAGTATCTGCAAAAAAATCCTCAAGTGCTACTCCTGTCCCTCAAGACACATTAAATAGACCAGAATGTTGTAAATAACGCAACAATAACTGGTAGATGAACGGCCTGAAGAAATCCGGTTCATCACATATACGAATGCTGCTAGGGCATTGGTGAACCCAATGACACACCAATACACACAAAGCCCGTAGCACGCACAAGGCAGTCTTCGGAATGTCATCACTCCGAACCCGCAACAATGATGACCTGATCCCAAACAAACTTAGAAAATGTCTCGCACTCTGGAGCTGATCGAAGAAATCGTCAATGCGAGGTAAAGGATACCTATCCGCACCGTAAGCCGGTTCAATTGATGATCCATCAATACACAGCCTCAATCTTTCGTCTTTCTCCTTGACGAACAGCAATAGGAGCTTCCTAATGCGAAACACTCAGACGCACGAAACTCTCCTCAACAAACAACACTGCAGCAGATCCTTAAGCTCCTTAAGCTTCGCCGGCTCATCTGGATCAACGTCAGAAAACTCTCGCACGAAAGAAAAACCGGTCGAACAAACCAACTGTGGCTACGGTATCACGAATGAATGCCAAGAATCCATGACATCTCCTCAAAAGACGACTAGCGAAAAAGGCTGCATTCAAGCTGTGAGAGGCGGCACAACTATCCACCTGCACAACAAGAACTGACTTGCCTGGGAAAACAAAACCTGACTATTTCCTCACGGTAGTCCATAAACGCCTGGCACGTAGCTAACCAGTCCGTGCCCAGGAGGAAGACAAATCCAACATCTTGAGAAGGATCAAAACGACAGACGAATCTCTATCTCCTATCCGATTGGCACACGACCGAATTACGTGTCGCGCAACAAAAGAATCGCTGGCAGAAGTTGACACAACAAACGACTGATCTACTAAACACTAGTCTCGTCCCAACCACGGCACAAGTGTGAAAAACAAACAAATACTTCAAAAGAACATACGAATTAAGGATACCTGAAAACTCTGCATTGGGCGCCCTCGCGTCCCAATGAGCAGAAGCAAACTCTCGTGTCTGCCCTCTACCCGCAACAGGCCGAACACCTCCTGTGCTAGACTGACCCCTCTGAGCGAACCCTCCGCGTCCATGACGTCTCAGAATATGACCCTGACGTGGTGCTAAGGAACAATGTCTGACGAAGTGTTGAAGGCTTCCACATCGAAAACATCCACGCGCTGACTGCTGACCCTCCTGGGATGAGAGCTGAACGACTATCCTCGTCCTAAGCCTCTGCTCTGGGTCGGTACACCAGTACGATTCCTCTACTATTCCAGAACTCTCAAACTCTCTGTAAGACGTGTCTCGTAAACTGGGGCTGCATCTACTGGGGCTATGTAGGTGACGGAATGATGTATGCTGATCGCAAGGAACAACTGGGTAAAAGGGGTGACAACCTCCTGTCGCTGCGCCCGAACGGTCTCAACCAATGAGCTCATCGTCTTGCGCAAGTCCTGCATCTCTGCCACTAGTCTAGCGATCTGGTCTGTCGGAGGTGGAATAGACTGCTCTGGTACAATGGGTGTACATCCCGGATCAGTCCTCGTTTCGGACGAGTCAACTCGAATCTCGGCTCTCGCGGCCGCTCTCTGCGCCCTCGTAGTCTTTGGCGGCATAATGGCTGAAAAGAAGGTAGGATTCGATAAGGATGCGGAATTCGAATCGCAGGAAGGTATACAATCATGAAGGAATTTCAATCAATAAGTCTTAAGGTCGCTTAGGCGGAGTACCATGTCGTGAGTATGCCGCGGAACATACGCACGCTACACCACTCTGCTTCAGCTACCTACTCCATCATACCAGGGTCATCCTACACTACGAAGGTAAATCCTACGCTTTGATACCAACTTTGTCACGACCCAAAGTTTGGCCCGTGACCTGCACTTAACCACGTAACGTCTACAGGCGTAACGCGACTAAGTAAGCCGAAACCCAGAAATCAAAACTATTAAAAGTATTGAGTGTTTAAAACATTTAATAGAAACATTTGTTAAAACGTTTATAAGACCTTAAGTAATTTAATAAAATTCTTTAAAGTTCAATTTATTATCTTAAAAATTTTGGCAGCATTTCCTTTGTAAAAACTAGCCCCGAAATCGGGTACAAGACAAGATACAAGTAAAAGTGACATATAGAATGAATAAAGCATCCCAAACGGGAGAATTACACCCAACGGCGGAAACAATCACCACGATAAAAAAATATATGACGCCGTAACGAAGAGATGAGCAGTATAAGTGAAAACAAATATCATGAAAGATAAAGCTGCATAAATAAAGTCGGCTCACAACGAGCTCAACACCAGAGTACAAAATAATTTACATCGTCCTCACAACTGGTCTCTAAGTCAATACATGAAAGTAGATGGAGAGTACTAGATACAACAGTGTATACAACTGGAAAATAAACAGATACCGCAAAAACCCACCTATCAGCAAAAGGGCTAACAGGCCAACAGCAGTGGTATCTGTATCAAAAGATGTAAGAAAGCAGCCTGCCGCGACTAAGCGGATGTAGGGTTCCTAGGCATGCTAATGAGGTCTCACAAGGCATCAACCATGCCAATTTGAAATTTTACGGGTGCCGAGAAACCCAAATACGGATCGTTAACTAGATTTTAGGCGAACAAAGCAACTAGTTTACAACTAAACTAAAAGAACGGAAATACAACCTTTGTAGATCCGGTCCTCCACCTCCACGGCTCCGTGATGAAGTCCTCTCCGCTGTCCAAATCAAAATCCGGGCTCTAGCGTCGGCTTCATCGGAGAAATGGGCGGGCAAGGTCGTCGGCTTCGTGCCGAAGATGATCTACGTCGAAGCATCACAAGATCAAGCTCCCACTTCACCAAGTCATGAAAATTGTGAAGAAAACACATTCTACTACTTGGCAAGAGGTAGAGGAAGAAGAAATAGGAAGTGGGTTCACTTTAGATTTGGATTTCTCACTCTTTTTCATCAATCACCATTGATGAAGTTTTGCTTTCTTCAATGAAGAAGATGATGAAGAAGAAGAAAGAATATTATGATAAGTTATTTAAAATGAAAAGAAAATGAAAACTTATCATAATGTAAACCATGGTCAAGTGTAGAGATTAAACCAAGGTTAGTTGGAATGGTTAGGGTTAAGGATGAGATAAGAATGGTTGACTTGATCAAAGCTTCAAGAAGCTTCAACATAAAAACAAAATAAGCCACCATCCTTAAAAATTTCCAAAATGAATATATAAACAAATAACTAAGTAAATAATCAAAACCCTAACCATTCATATAACCATGGTTTAATCTTTACACAAACCCAAGTGAGCAAGTATCATCAAACATGATACAAACTAGTGTACAAAAATATATCACATATACAATATGCACAAATCAAGTGAGAAAATCCATTTAAAGTGAACCGATACTAGTTAATGCAAAGTAATATATCAAATATATAATTATAAATTAAATCATTAAATCAACACTTGATTCAATGATCCGGTCATGTCGCACATAACCGACTAATATCCAATGTATCGATTTATCGAATCAATCCTTGATTCGATAACTAGGTTATATCGCATACAACCAATCGATACATTCATCGCGAGAATGAAATACGGTATCACATACATGCATTATTCTCGGTCCCGCACATATCTCATATGCGCTCCTATTTCGTTTCGCTTGAGCCAGGAAACCTCTGTGTAGGACTCTAAAGACTCGTCAATACGCCGGCAGCAGGTGATGATCATATCAAACACCCACAAGCCGCAAGCGGTCTGCTAAACGTAACGGCCACCCGGGTATTGAGCGATCAGAAGATCGACGAGCAAGCCCGCTCACACTCCTGTGAATCCAACCAGTAACACTTACCGTACAGTCCGGTCTCGTCGTCTGATATGTCGCATATCTTGCCTAGGGGTGGTAAACGTCAGACCCCAATAGCTCGATAAGTCGTGTCGATATGAGGTCTA
This sequence comes from Agapanthus africanus, assembly GCA_030015575.1. Taxonomy (NCBI): domain Eukaryota; kingdom Viridiplantae; phylum Streptophyta; class Magnoliopsida; order Asparagales; family Amaryllidaceae; genus Agapanthus; species Agapanthus africanus. The sequence continues at coordinate 266,567,584 of CM057340.1, read as the reverse complement.
TAACAATTCGAGAAACTACAGGTAACACTTACCAGTAAATCTCAGCAACCCTGGCCAGGGATTTCCGGTTATAGCCAATCGAACACAGCGCAACATCAACTCCCTATACCGAGAGAGACGAATCCCCTCCTATCGCTCATTGCCTCCATGTGACTCGGGACTGTACCCAAAAACCACCGTTTTGCACGCCCTCTTGGACGTGGTAAGATGGAAATCAAAGCACAGTGGGAACCACACAAGACTCTATGACGATCTCGGGTCAACAGACTACTCTGTACCAGTGTCACCAGAGAACTGCCATCTGACGTACGGTATAATACCATCTGGGAGTTCTCGGTGAGTCCGTCCAGTGTACCCAGTCTCCACTGAGCACCCGTATATCATCTCCAATGTCAAACACCAATGGATATGGGATCATCCATCGCCCATCTGTATGGGTCGAGAAGGTATACGCTAGTCTACTCTGGTATATCGATGCCCCGTCTCGATGCACCCACGACTAGGGACTTTGAAGGATGTAATTATGGACTACCTTGTCCCCACTACTATGATCCGCATCATAGTCCAGGTAGTCAAGTACACATCCTAAGGGCTTTACCAACATGTAACAGAGAGACAATCAGTATACACGTTAAGGTAAAGGGTAACCGGATAGCATACTACCATGTCGAGCAGGAAAGTCCTCCCTATATATGTCCCAGCATCCACCACAATATACATCTTATGTATAGCAATGGCCTCTAGGGAATACATATAACTAACAATCTCCCACTTGCACTAGGGCCATCTGATAGCAGTGGTTGTAGTATCTCATATTCAACCATCCCTTAAGAGTCTCTCTCTGGGAATAGGCCTTTGTGAGTGGATCCGCCGTGTTGTCCTCTGAGTCTACTCTCCTAAACTCGATCCCTTAGAGATCAACCATCTCCATGATCAGGTGATACTGCCTTAGAATATGTCTGGATCACTGATGGGACCAGCGTTCCTTGGCATAAGCCACTACTCCATTGTCACACAATGGGAGGAACATAGTTCATCTCATGAACCAATATACACCCAAACAGCCTCTTTGGTAGCATCTTAAGTAGCGATGTATCCTGCCTTTATCGTCTAGTATGCCACGGTATCTAGCTTGGAACTCTTCCAACATACCGTCCCTCGATTGAGGGTAAAGACAATGCCTGTGACTGACACTCAGTCGTCTTTATCACTCTTGGAACACTTCCAGTGATTCTCCTCAGGATCAACCATCTCACTACAACTAGTGAGTGTCCTAATATCCAATTAGATCTATCTCATAGATCCATAACCAAGGATTTAGCAGGTATCACTTTGATCCTATATGGAAAATCATTGTGATAAGCGGAGATTGATCGAGCGTAGCATAGGAAACTCCTTCCCTATCAAGAGTATGTCATCCACGTACTCTACGAGGATCGTCACCATACTCCCGACTACCTCTTTGTTTATACAAGGTTCATCTACCATTTTGATGATGTCAAACTCTTTGACCACTTCATCAAAACAGACGTTCCAACTCCGCGATGCCTGCTTTATCCTATAAAGCATCTTGCACACGTTTCGGCTGCTCCCACTGTCTACGAGGCCCTCTGGCTGTGTACTTATAGACGTTCTCTTCTAAAATATCATTTAGAAAAGCAGTCATGGCACCCAACCGCCAGATATCATAGTCATGGTACGTAGCCGTGGCAAGTAGGATCTGGATGGACTTAAGCATAGCTACTTGAAAAGGTTTCATCATCATCCATACCTGGTCAATGATGTAGTCCTTTAACAAGTCTAGCTTTGAAAGTCTCAACTCTTCCATGTACACCAAGTAATCTTCTCAAGATATACTTGCTCCTGATGGGGATTTAACCCTTCAGATATAGCAACCAAAGTCCATACTTTGTTGGTGTATAAGGATTCCATCTCAGATCGCTAAGCATCCAGCCATTCTAACAGAGTCTTACTCCTGATGGCCAGCTCGAAGCTAGTTGGGTCATCATCTCATGATGCAATCCTCGCTCCCACTGTAATAGAGCAACCGAAGTATCTCTCAGGTGGGTGAGGAACCCTACTAGATCGGCGGAGAGGCTGAGGTTAGTTGGCATCTACTGAATCCTTCGGTTCTACCAAATCATCTGCTGTAGCTTGTATAGCTGGAACACTTCCAGTTCTACATAACTTACCTTGCCTCGAGCTTGTCCGGATTTTGCTTTTAGACATAGCCCGGACAACCCCAAATCTTAACTAACTTAAGACATGGGCTCTTCCCTTTCCATATCACATATGAAGTGGTAGGCAACTGATTTGATTTGAACCCTTTTCAATAGGTATGCAGCTTCTCAAGTGCATAACTCCTAAAAGGAAAAAGGTAACTCAGTAGTACTCATCATAGAGCACACCTTATCATATAGGGTGTGATTGCTCCGCCCCGATATACCATCGAGCTATGGTGTATGCAGAGGAGTAATGCTGAGAGAGAAACTCATTCTCCTTTAGAATAGTCCAGGATTTCCGTACTCAAGTATTCTCCTCCTTGATCTCATCATAGGACATAATACTTTTACCCGTATTGGTTCTCTACTTCTAAATCATATTCTGTGAATATCTCAAAAGGTTCGGACTCGTGTTTCAACAGGAACATATGTCTGAATCTTGAGAGATTATCAGAGAATGTAACGAAGTACAAAGAACCAGTCCTGGCATATGTAGACAGGGGACCTTTCATACATCAGCATGTATCATCCCAAGAGTTCACTAACTCTTTCTCTGTTTTCAGTAAACGGAGCTATGGTCATCTTATCTTTGTGACATGACTGGCAAGTTTCACAAGATGTAAATTCAAACTGATTTAAATATGCATCTTTATGTAACTTCAGCTAGTCGGGTCGCATTGATATGACCTAGTCTACAATACCTCAAGAAGGAATCGTTCAATTCTGAACTCTTCCTCTTGTGTGTGATCCGTATACTAAGAACTGTAGTTTGATTTAGAACATCAACGCTTTTAGATAACGTGCCTGAACCGATCAACTTTTGATATAGGAAATGTTCAAAACATTATCCAACAATACAGAATTTTATCATTTCTTTACTAATAAAGAGACTGATATGATTTTGTATATCAGGTTCGGTATCTAATAACATTCGTTCAGAATCACTGTATTGGTAATACAGGGTGACAGTGACCAACAGACTTGGCTGCAACACTTGCCCCGTTTTCTGCCTCATGAAACTTATCACCCGTTCTCAGTTTTCTACCTTTCTGTAGCCCTATGTAACAGATTACATATCTGTGATCCTGATCTGGTATCACATACCCAGGACGTAGAGGATACTGAGAAACAGTTCTTTGTAATGAATACACCCGAAGATGATGCATCAGCATGCACTCTCTTCGTTTGGGCGGCACGGGAATTCTGGTATTCCCCAAATTCCTGCTCGGTCTTATAACAATTATAAGTTGGAGCGGGACCAACGTTCCCCAGCTCAGTATAACTAGCGGGTTCGGTCAATAATCCGTATTATTATCTTGATTAAGGCGTGACATGGTCGCTACCTGGAGAGAGAGAGAGAAGAAAACACTCAGCGTGCGCTCTTGCAAGAATAGATTGGTTATTATTTTATCTAATCAGGATGGCTCCCACTGCTTTTTATCAAATCTTCCTTCAAACCCTAAAAGGAAAGACTAGCCGGGATTAATTACACATTACAAGTTCGCCAATCTTTCAGCCAGGCCAGTGTCGGTACTTTGAGGGAGGTCCCCCGTGCTTTCGCACGAACCTAATTAATGTTAAACCTCGTTTTCCCAGAGGCATAACCTCGTTAACACCTTTCTAGACACCTACTTGATCGGCTAATTGTAATGTGTAAAACTCTCCCAGGAGTAACTCTTACTCGCAGCGGGTATCGGGATCCAACTATCTCATAGAAGGTATACAATCTCATTGCAAATTTCAACACTTGAAATTCCCGATAATATTTTGCCCCGAACGATCTATGACCTTGACAAGGTCAACAAACCATAGACCGCAAGTCAAGTTCAACCTGTCATTTCTTGATTGAATCAAACCCACCCGCACGACCCTTGACAAGGTCAACAAGGCCGCACGACTACCCTAACCCAATCTGCATCATATGCATAAGCAGATAAATACTGGTCAGCTACCGCACACTGCGCCTTGACAAGGTCAACAAACGCAGCACGAATACTAAACAGGATTTATCTGAAATGACGGAGGGCTACGACAGGTTTTTCTGAAAACCTATTGCGTAATGAACTTGATATCGTTGTAGAATCAAATGATTTTAAAATGGAGTGCTTTTGAGGCTTTTCTAGTTTTGCTAAAGGAGTCACTCCCAGTGAAGGGATCGTCGGTCCTTTCCTCGTCGAATGAGGTGCGGGATATATCATATATATCACTGTGCAAAGAAAAAACTCTTAAAAGCAATCAAAAGACAAACCGAGTGTGTAGCATCTGCCAGTTATTGCTAAAGGAGTCACTCCCGATGAAGGGATCTTGGTCCTTTCCTCATTGAATAAGGTGCAGGATATATCACATATACCTCTGTGCAAAGCAAGAACTGTAGCTACCCTTTTTATTTTTGAAATTCGATTCTACAACATCTTAGGTTTCTTTTATTTCATTAATCTCATTAATGAAGTCCCATCATATAAGTACCTAAACATCACAGATAAATACGACGTACACTTATGCCATCCGCATTCGCCTCGATGTCCCCTCGTGCACCGTTAGGTTAGGTAACTAATGGCAGAGCGGGGCAGGGCTAGCGCGGGTGTAAAACATAAGTAACGTCTATATAATATATCATATATCATATATACTGTATCTATCACAGAACATCACATGATCACATCACAGATATCGCAGCAGAAGTATCATATGAAATATAGGATATTCTAGGACGTCCGTGTTTTCAATACGAGCCAGTATAAAACACGGATTCCACGGTCGCGATGAATAGCCAAACCCACACCCCTAGACCCCTACGAGAGCGGCAAGCAACCCTACCAATTCTAGAGTTAGGAGACCCGGACTCGACTCCTCGAGTTGGTCTCCCACTGGACTCCAGAACCCGGTTACTTGTGCTCCCCTCCTTGGGTCTATCCTAGTGCGGAAAAGAAAATAATATACAAAGGGTGACATCTTCCGCAACCTGGAAGTGCCCCAATAAAAGAATATTACATACAAGTTTTTACATGAATGAAAATGAAAAACACTCATCTAACATAAAAACCCCCGGCTATTCAAACACGACGATCCAATATAACATATCGAGCAACACATAACAACACATGTCATCAACGTAAGTAAATATGCGCATCCCAATTGTCGTTGACATATAGCAACGAAACCGGCGATATCACATATTACACTTACGGTCACAGAAAAGAAAGTGTAAAACTACAACAGTTGGAATCCGCAACCACCTCAGACATCTCATGCCTGACTAAATGAATTCCTTAGACATCGCATGCCTAACAATTATAAACCCCGCATTTTAGTCTCATTATCGAAAATACTTTTCAATATCAAGTCGGGCAATTCAACAAGATTCCCGACATCCTGATCGAATGCTCGTCGCAAACTTTAGTAGGCGGCAGCACCCCCGACGCCGTCGACGAAGTGCACCAAGGCGGAACACCGCTACCGCGAGCACCCGAACGGATGCTTTCGGCGACGGGGTTCTCCTACAGTCACTTGGTCGGGGCAATGAAGTGAGGCTGTCTATTAAGTTTACCCGGCGAGTATCCGCGTACGCTACGTGATTGCGACGGACTTTTGATCACATCAAAATTCCGTGGCAACCGATCAATTGAGACTAAACTGCTATGTTTATAACATTCATTGAGTTATCTCATAACTACTTGTGAATTCCAATTATTGTATCACATTTCAGATAATTAGAAAATGTTAAACTTTCCGATCGAACATTCAAACACCCAAGTTTTCCCGATACTGATCAACACATGAAAGAAGTCTAAAAACATTCAGTTCGTGCCTCAGTACCAACGGTCCAGCCGTAGAAGGGTCAAGCCAACGCCTCACATGTGGCACGCCGTACTGTCCCAAACCCGAAGGTTCAAAGGGCAGTTCAAGACGGTCACATAATCGAGTTAAGGTTTGTTGTCTTCTAGAGGGACCATCGCGTTACTTGCACTACTTAGAACGTCGTTAAACCACGGAAAAATCCAACACTTGGAAATTTCCCGACAGGGGAAAAGGTGGGTATTTATATCCGGTCGAACTTTTTAACATATTCAAAAAATTATCCGGAAAGCCACAAAGACAAAGTCTGATACTCTGATCAAAACACCGAATCCCCAAAACAACCCCAGAAAATTCAACTCTTGAATTAAAATTAAAAATTCCCAGAAAATCCAGCATACTACAATAGGAGTTACTGTGTAAACATTGAATGATGATCTCATCAACTTGCCGCGGAACCGCCGCATAAGCTAGGCTTATGCCGCGGTTCCGCCGCTCATTAGAGGGATCATGAGAAAATTTTTGCGCCGTAATTCTTAGAATTCCCTGCTGAATTTTTTAAGCATTTTTAATCTGGAAAAATCCCAGTTTTTAGAAAAAGTCCAGAGAGCATGTCGGATTAGAGTTTCGGGGTTTGTTCGGGTTTCAAACTTCGTCTACGCATCGCCTAAGGCTCTAGCTAGTCTCTGATACCACTGTAGGGTTCCTAGGCACGCTAATGAGGTCTCACAAGGTATCAACCATGCTAATTTGAAATTTTACGGGTGCCGAGAAACCCTAATACGGATCGTTAACTAGATTTTAGGCAAACAAAGCAACTAGTTTACAACTAAACTAAAAGAATGGAAATACAACCTTTGTAGATCCGGTCCTCCACCTCCACGGCTCCGTGATGAAGTCCTCTCCGCTGTCCAAATCAAAATCCGGGCTCTAGCGTCGGCTTCATCGGAGAAATGGGCGGGCAAGGTCGTCGGCTTCGTGCCGAAGATGATCTACGTCGAAGCATCACAAGATCAAGCTCCCACTTCACCAAGTCATGAAACTTGTGAAGAAAACACACTCTACTACTTGGCAAGAGGTAGAGGATGAAGAAATAGGAAGTGGGTTCACTTTAGATTTGGATTTCTCACTCTTTTTCATCAATCACCATTGATGAAGTTTTGCTTTCTTCATTGAAGAAGATGATGAAGAAGAAGAAAGAATATTATGATAAGTTATTTAAAATGAAAAGAAAATGAAAACTTATCATAATGTAAACCATGGTCAAGTGTAGAGATTAAACCAAGGTTAGTTGGAATGGTTAGGGTTAAGGATGAGATAAGAATGGTTGACTTGATCAAAGCTTCAAGAAGCTTCAACATAAAAACAAAATAAGCCACCATCCTTAAAAATTTCCAACATGAATATATAAACAAATAACTAAGTAAATAATCAAAACCCTAACCATTCATATAACCATGGTTTAATCTTTACACAAACCCAAGTGAGCAAGTATCATCAAACATGATACAAACTAGTGTACAAAAATATATCACATATACAATGTGCACAAATCAAGTGAGAAAATCCATTTAAAGTGAACCGATACTAGTTAATGCAAATTAATATATCAAATATATAATTATACATTAAATCATTAAATCAACACTTGATTCAATGATCCGGTCATGTCGCACATAACCGACTAATATCCAATGTATCGATTTATCGAATCAATCCTTGATTCGATAACTAGGTTATATCGCATACAACCAATCGATACATTCATCGCGAGAAGGAAATAGGGTATCACATACACGCATTATTCTCGGTCCCGCACATATCTCATATGCGCTCCTATTTCGTTTCGCTTGAGCCAGGAAACCTCTATGTAGGACTCTAAAGACTCGTCAATACGCCGGCAGCAGGTGATGATCATATCAAACACCCACAAGCCGCAAGCGGTCTGCTAAACGTAACGGCCACCCGGGTATTGAGCGATCAGAAGATCGACGAGCAAGCCCGCTCACACTCCTGTGAATCCAACCAGTAACACTTACCATAATGTCCGGTCTCGTCGTCTGATATGTCGCATATCTTGCCTAGGGGTGGTAAACGTCAGACCCCAATAGCTCGATAAGTCGTGTCGATATGAGGTCTATAACAGTTCGAGAAACTACAGGTAACACTTACCAGTAAATCTCAGCAACCCTGGCCAGGGATTTCCGGTTATAGCCAATCGAACACAGCGCAACATCAACTCCCTATACCGGGAGAGACGAATCCCCTCCTATCGCTCATTGCCTCCATGTGACTCGGGACTGTACCCAAAAACCACCGTTTTGCACGCCCTCTTGGACGTGGTAAGATGGAAATCAAAGCACAGTGGGAACCACACAAGACTCTATGACGATCTCGGGTCAACAGACTACTCTGTACCTGTGTCACCAGAGAACTGCCATCTGACGTAAGTTATAATACCATCTGGGAGTTCTCGGCGAGTCCGTCCAGTGTACCCAGTCTCCACTGAGCACCCGTATATCATCTCCGATGTCAAACACCAATGGATATGGGATCATCCATCACCCATCTGTATGGGTCGAGAAGGTATACGCTAGTCTACTCTGGTATATCGATGCCTCGTCTCGATACACCCACGACTAGGGACTTTGAAGGATGTACTTATGGACTACCATGTCCCCACTAGTATGATCCGCATCATAGTCCAGGTAGTCAAGTACACATCCTAAGGGCTTTACCAACATGTAACAGAGAGACAATCAGTATACACGTTAAGGTAAAGGGTAACCGGATAGCATACTATCATGTCGAGCAAGAAAGTCCTCCCTATATATGTCCCAGCATCCACCACAATATACATCCTATGTATAGCAATGGCCTCTAGGGCATACATATAACTAACAGCTGAGAGGCAACTTGCAAACACTGTGGCACAACGGGGGTGAGTTGCCAACTCGTGAATAGTAGATAACATATAAAGGTAATCGCGAGTATGCACGTGCTGCATTACTCTAACCTATGCCAACAGATAACATCTATATGATGAGCTATATGATAAGCAGGGTATACAATAATCGTGCATAGCAATTGCAATCTAATAACATCTATATATGATAAGCAAGGTATGCAATAATCGTGCAGAGCAAATGCAATCTAATAACATCTATATAGGGTGAGCACGGTATGCAATAATCGTGCAAAAGTACTCTATCGGGTACTATAGCTACAGGATGAAATGCAAAATAATGAATGCTGAGCATGGGAATAAATATCATCTACACGGAATGTCAACGTGGAAGAATAACGGGTGTCTATCAATGCACCCAAATCCCAGTAAAACTCAGGCGCCGTCACTCTGATCGGCCCTCAAATCCCGTACAACTCATGTAATCGTGAATGCCTAGCATCGGCACTCGAAAATATCACAAAATCATCATGTCAAGCATCGACACACAAATCCTCAAGTATTGGACTCTGTCTGCGTAATCGGCCCTCGGCCCCGGTAGTACGTGTCGTCCCGTATCCATCTCTCAACTCTGGTCAGTATCCTCCGGATAACCGCCAGATCTAACCAATCACCGCTAGGTAGTGGTCCCTCTTCCAGGCTCACCGTATACTGCACAACGATCCGTTGTCGCCCCAGGGTACCATACTGGGTCCACCATGTACCCGCAATCGGCCTCGTCCAGCTCCTCAATTCGGGTTCACATGTCACACGTCTCAGAACCGAGAAAACGCATGGTGGATGCACTGAAATATCATATCAAGGGAAACCGGGTTATTAAAATAGTACGTATTTTCTTAAAATAATACCCCGGTTTCCAAATCTAGAAATCACATAAATCCAAAGTAAATGCGTAAATCCATGCAATGTGTCGTATGACATTTAGAGTAAAAAGGGAAAACCGCTCTTTTAAAAATATCCAGTTTTGAAAATATCTCGTGCGGTCCCTTAGTTTTTAAATCATGCCAATATCACCCATGTATGTAACATATGTATGTATATAGGTATGGATGTGCAAATGGATATATACGCGAATATGAGGGTAGCACTACTATGGAAATACAGTGTGTAGGTGCGCAAGTATGAAGATATCAATATATGTGTGCACTGGTATGAATATACAGTGTGCATGTGCGCAGGTATGAAGATATCAATATATGTGTGCACTGGTATGAATATACATTGTACATGTTCGCAGGTATGAAGATATCAATATATGTGTGCACTGGTATGAATATTGTCATGACCCGAAAGTACGGAACGTGACTGGCACTTAGATTACGAGACGTCTAAAGGCGTACCGTAACCTAAGTCAGCCAAAGCCCAGAAAAATCTAAACCAAAATCAAAAGCGAGTAAAGGAAAACCTTAATGAAAACGATTTTTCAAATCAATTAAGTTGCATAGAATCCCCTTTTAAAAACATCATAAATTTCTGAAAATTTCGGCAGAGTCTCCCCTGTATTTTCTATCCCCTATGAAATCATAAAAATGGCATCCCCAAGCGGGAGCTAGCTCTTCGCCCAAGGCGGATCACAACCACATGCAATATATAAGCAATACCAAGAAAAGAGCATAGAAGAAACCCAAAATATCAGAAAACGCAACGCCGGCTCAAGTGAGCTCGACCCAAAAAAAACCACAAATATACATATCTCTCATTCTCATCACTAGGTCGCATATACATTACATGTGGTAGATGGAGAATACTAGATACAATGATAAAGCAAAAAGAAATAAAGTATACTCGCAACCCACCTACGGGCGATGTCGCGAGTCTGAGCAAAAGGAACTGATGACAAGATAGCCCGCCGCTACAAGACTGACGGGTCCGACCTGCAAGATACTGTGGCACAACGGGGGTGAGTTGCCAGCTCGTGAGTAAATATAACATCTAGTAAGGTAATCGTAAGAATGCACGCAATGCACCACAACATGCATGTCCATATGTGCTATAATATCTCTAGTATGCATGCACAGGTATGCAATGTCATTATTAAGTCTTTAAGTGTTTTAAATGCTAAGGTTATTGAATTCTTAACTTTAGAACGTGAATATCTGTATAATAGCTAAATATCATCAAGAAATCATCTGAAAACCCGTATCAAGCATCGACACCAAAAAGGAATCATATCTGTCTCAATATCGGGCTCCGTCAGTCCGGATCGGCCCATATCATAAATCTCACGACAACGGTCGGTATCCTCCGAATATCCGCCGCGCCAGACATCACCGGTAGGTAGTCTTCACCTGCCAGGCTCATCGTCTACAACTCGATCTTCTTGCCCCGGGGTACCATACCGGGCCCACCATGTACCCGAGACGGTTCATCCACTCCTCGAATCGGGTCTCGAAATCCAACAGAAAACATGAAAACTCATGGTGGACGACACATACATCACGAGAAAACCGCAACTTTGTTTTAAAAACGATAAATATAAGCTTTTGTTAAATTCTTGCGGTTTTCCCCAAAAATCCAGAAATCACAGAAATACTGAAATCCTCGAGAAAATCATAATGTTCACATGTTATATATGATAAATGTCTATGATATCAATGTATATGATGTGAGTTTTGGCTAGAGTTCTATGTAAATATGATGATGATGCGAGATATGTGCATGCGATGCAGTTTCATATATCAAGTATGAATGCAGGTGACGATATTAAGATAAACAGGTTCTATCGTGCACGTGGCATGTCAATTACCAAAGGCGTGTGTGTCACATGAATAGTGCGCGTGCTACAGATGCCAATGGTAATGGTGTTCGTGTCCTACAAAGTGATATCGCATAAGTATGGATGAATGTCCATGCAATCTAATATACTGTTCGCTATTAGGGTATGCAGTGTACATGAATGGATAAGCTAACTAACAATATGAATCTTGCAAGGGATAAGGAAATCCAAACTAGGGGGGGCGCCTCGCGCCATTCAGACGATTCCCCCATAGATGAATACATCTACTAACCTGAAATCCCCGCTAATCTGATCCGGCCACCGCTTTGCCTTTTCGCGCCGTATCCGAAGTTTCCCCGACCGATCCTATATTTGCACAATATCAAGCATAAGATTACAAAACCTAACACAATGCAAGTCACAACAAACAATTATCCACGCTCTCGTATTAATCATAGCATGCACTCGGTGCGCGGGAAAACGCACGAAAATCGCTAACCTTTAACTAGAATCGTCATTTCGGGAAAATCGACTAAACTACAACCCGACTAGACGAAACCCCGCGTTCGCACACTCTAATAATCCTATACTAAGCTAATAATATTGCTAACCTAACGCAAATTGAACGCATTCTATTTTTCGTAAAAATCTAGCAAGCAAATTCAACGCCGATTCAATGCAAACGCCGATTCAATGCAAACATCGATATTTTGTCGATTTAGCGAGCATATAAATACACCATTAACCACTACAACCAATTAGAAACCCAAAGCCCTAATTTAACTCTAACCCCATGCTTCAAACCCTAATCCACAATCAAATCCCTTACTTGAATTTTCAAAACTAACCATTTCAATGAAATTAATCATTTTAAAATACTAAACTAGCTTTATTAAACTACAAATTAACAACTAGTTTAGGATTATACCTCCCAAGTGAACCCCAACTTGCACTTGCCCTTGAAAGAAACCTCTTTTCACCTTGTTTTGAAACAATTTAGGGTGGGAAAGAGGTGGCTTAGGGTTTTGATTTGAATTAGAGAAGAAAAATGTGCATTTTTGTGGATTTTGTGCACTTTTTCATGGATTTTTGAAGAAAGAAAATGGAAAAAAAATGAGGGCTGAAGGATGGGAGGGCTCGGCCTGAGCTTAGGAGGAGGAAAAATGAGAGGGTGTGTAGAAATTTCCATGAGGAAAATATCATATAAGGTCACTTTAGGCTTTCACATCAAAACTTTTTCAAAAAAACCCCTTTTTAATTCATTTTTCCATTAAATTTCCCACCCTAAAACCATAAGTTTGCAAGTCATGATACAATTTTATTAACACCATATTTTAGCTTATAAAGACTCCTAATTATGAAATTTACCTAATTAAATTTGTATTTATCCCTAATTAAATGTATTTAAAAAGGCTTAAAATAATAAAAAAAATAATTAATTACGAAAAAAAAATTATTTAACTAGAAAATTATAAGTGACATTTTAGTGAAAAACTTATAGTAATATCTTATTTAAATTTTGTATAATTAGGTCTACAATGAAAAATACCTATTTCGACTTTTTACGGAAAATGCCGAAAAATTGGCCGATTACCGAAAAACTGCCTAAACGATTTTCGAAGGGTTACAAATATACAGTGTGCATGTCCGCAGGTATGAAGATATCAATATATGTGTGCACTGATATGAATATATAGTGTGCATGTGCGCAGGTATGACGATATCAATATATGTGTGCACTAGTATGAATATACAGTGCGCATGTGCGCAGGTATGAAGATATCAATATATGTGTGCACTGGTATGAATATATAGTGTGCATGTGCGCAGTAGTGATATATCAATGAAGGTATGCACTAATGTGAATATACAGTGTACATGTGCGCAATCAAACGATATGAAATTCGTAGCAATCCTATAGTGCAAGTGTCATGGCAAGCACTAACGGTGTGAGTGTATCATACAAATAGTGCTCGTGCAACTTTAACCGTTAGTGACAGTACAGTGTTATATACTACCAATTCTATATGCAACAAGAAGGTATGCTACAATAGTCCATATGAACGTGTACGACTAAATACCCTATCACGCCCTGACGCATAACGCCATACGGGCGATTTCCCCGTAGATGTTAAATCTACTCACCTGGTTGCGTGCTACACGTAGCCGACCACCTACTTCCCTTTCTTTGGTGCGTCCGACGTACCGCCTGCGAACCTGGAATTTGCACATAGAAAATCTACATAAGCAAATATCTCGCAAAACGCGATATCGAAGTCAAACGAGAACTCGTGTTGCGAACTAAGCGCGCGTGTGTCCGATACGCTAGATCGTGTGTAAACGCGTCTAAAACTACCCCGACACGCCGCGATACGCTGGATCACAGAACCCACTCACGTATCGCGCGTATCGCGTAAACAAAACATACTAGAAAAACGATATATCGTCACAGATTTTGATACAGGTGAGAACATACAAAATTGTACATACCACTGGCCCTAAAAATACAGCAGACTCCTACCCATGCAAACCCAACCCAAAAACTCCCTCATCTGGCCGCAAATTGCGGCCAGAAAGAATAAATCGGCGGCCTGGGTGTGGGGTCAGGGGTTCGTTCTTGGTGTGTGTAGTCTAGACCTAGTATAAATGTTCCAGTTAACTCAATTTTTCCCTAAAGGAGCCGGGTCAAAAGCAGATCACAGAAAGCTAAGAATTCACTTAATGACGTTAATTTTAGCACTAATTGAAACTCTATGGTATTTTAGTGAAATCTGTGGTTTAACTAGGTTTAAGTGGCCCTAATAACACTTAACTAAGTTATTCTAACCATCACTAACATCACATAACCAAAAGTCCACACAATTCACCATATTTAGCACAAAAACTCACTTTTATCACTGACCGAAGCTAATTCTACACATAAGCTTAGCAAGCAAGGAATTGTGTTTAAGAATATACCCTAATAGACCCTAGGAAGCAGGAGAAGGAGTGGAAGAAGAAGATGAGGTGCTGCTGCTGATGTATGCTACTGCTGCTTGAGGCTGCTGCTGTTGTTGTTTGTGCTGATGTTGCTGCTTCAGGTGCTGCTGCTGATGCCTCTGCTGCTGCTGCTTCTGGTGTGTGTGTGTGAGAGAGAGAGTGAGAGAGAGAAGTGAGAGTGAGAATGAAAAATGAGAGCACACAAGTCAAACCCCCCCTCTCTCTTCATTTAATGAGCATGGCTCAAGCCATGTTGCCCACACCCTTTCTCTCTCTCTCTTTCTCCCTCCAAGTCAACACAAGAAATTCAACCATTTCCATTTTTAAAAAAAAAAAGAAAAACAACCATACTAAATTAAAAACCTAAATAACTTAATTCAAATTTTAAACTAGCTTAACAAAATGGTTAGTTCACCATGGTTGCTAATCATGGTCTAACCACAATTAAGCCCTAGTTGACATGCACATGTGTGTGCAAGCCTAGGAAAAATCTAATAAAATATTCATTAAACTTGATAAAATATTTGAAATTTAGTTGGTAAATTTTTTATTAAAAACCATATATTAAAGTGTAATTAGCCACTAAACACATCCTAAGGTGTTACATCGTCCATGCATGTTGATTGTTCCGATCATCATGTTTATGGAAGCTGAGAGGGCTGCAGTTAGAGATACGGTCAGAGAAGACTTGTCTGGGACAAGGACTGACCAGGATGACATTCCGATGATATAGAGACACGTCGTTTATATATATTTGATCGAGTTCTAATACTAAAGTGACTTTCTTTGGGACCCGTGCCAGATGGTCGAGTCATTGCTGGAGATCAGCCGGACTTGAGGCGTGATGTTTTCCCTTCTCCGAAGATCGTGGTGTCACCTACTATTCAGACAGCGGTACCAATCATTTCTGAAGTTATCGAGATGTTTCTTCCATAGTTGATGAAGTTAAAAGTTGATGATGTTTGCAAATGTAGATGGATCAGAAGGAGTCGTAGCCATTCAGATGTGGGATGGTTAGGACTTTTAATCCATAGTGTCGCTCCGATGTGAAGTCGAGGAAGTTAGTTAGCTTCTTCCGATGGGTCTTTCTCAGACCAGATGCATGTCACTTGAGAAAGAGATCGTACAGTAAGTTTTCCTCCGACAAATTGGGACGAGTTTTCGAAGGTGAACTTAGTCAGATTCTTCTACAGGGTATCAGAGATACCGGATTCGTGTTTTTGGAAATCTTGTAAGGCTCCGGGCATGGTTATGATCGAGTATGACTTGCAACTCCCCGGATAGTCGAGATACGCTCTTCACCGGACGATATAGAGTTAACCCTTGAACTCAACACATGAAAGGTTAGGGTTAGGGTTTGAAGAGAGAGAGCTTGAGGAGAGAGAAGGTGAGAATGAGAATCCTTTTGGATGAATAGATCATATGTGTATATATGAAACATATCATATATATTAAATGAATAACAAATAATGATATATCATCATGTTTCATTAATACATTAAGTGATTCATCACATGAGTCATATAAATCATATTTGATTGATTAACTCCATATATGAATCACACCATGACTTATTTATCCAATTAATGCAAATGCCACCTTAACCCCCAAGTCACCATGCTTCAAGAAGCCTCCCGACAAATTACGAGAACGCCCCTCCTATCCGTAAAAACACGGAAAAACTTTAGACTGTATAAATCCAATAATCCGATACTAGAATCTGGCTTAAACCAAAGCCGACTAGTAAAAACTGTCCGAACATCGTACGTGCGTAAAAACACGTATGTGTCCGAACCCTGTCGTAAAACCATACGACCTCTATATCGTTTCGCCCGAAGCAGGGAAACTCTCTATGTGGGACTCTAAAGACTCGACACTACGCTGGCAGTGGGTTTAACCACAGACCACAAGAGGCACTAGCTGTACGTAACGGTCCCCAGGTAGATGTCGATAAGAAGGCCGATGAGTAAACCCATCCGAACTCCTACTGAGCCTGCTGTGACAATCTCCGTACAGTCCGGTCTGTTCGTCTAAGACTATCGCATATCGGGCCTAGGGGGCGGCAAGCGTCAGTCCCCTAAAAGCGGTATAAGTCGTGTCGGAGCGTAGCCTATTACACCTTGAGAAACTACTGGAAAACCTACCGTTAAATCTCGCTTGCCCTGGCCAGGGACTTTGCATAATGGCTCTCTGACATAGCGCGATATCAACTCCCGATACCGGGAGAGACGAATCCTTTCTAACCGCCACTGCCTCCAAGTGCTCGGGACTGCACCCAACTGCTACCTGTTTGCACGACTCCTTTGAGCCGTGGTAGGGTAGCAATCTAAGAACAGTGGGACACACTCGAGGCGAAGTAGCAGTGTCAAGTCTGCGGACTATGCTGTACTCATGTCACCTGGGAAGTGTTAACTGACGACGGGTATAATCCCAACCAACAGTTCCCCGTGAGTCATGTCCGGTGTACCCGTAACCTAACGAGCACCTTACTATCTCCAGTACGACGTACTGATGGATGTAGGACAGACCATCTCCCCAACTGGGATGAGAAGCGTACACACTATTCTACTCTGGAGTATCGATGACCTGTCTCGATAATCCTACGACTAGGGACCTGAATAAAGATGTGCTTGTAGACTACCCAGCCCCTACTAGTGTGACTGCCATCACAACGCTGGTAGTCAAGCAAGATCCTAAGAGCTTTATCAATACGTATACTCACATATTAAGATAGAAAGAACCAAGTAGCATACTACTATGTTTAGCAAGACTGTTATATAACTGTGAAAATCCCAAGCTTCCATTAAGTAATATACAAACTAGTATGATACAGTAATGGCCTTCTAGGGCATATACACTAACAGCACTTTTGAGGATTTGAGGGGTATATTATGTTTTGTGCACACCAGGTGCACTTGATGAGATTTCCATGTACAGTAATTTCATTTTGATTTTTGTTTTGTGCACACCAAGTGCACTTGTTGAGATTCTCGTGTGAGGTGACTGCACTCGATTGGAGTGTTACGTATACCGGATGCACTGCACTGATATTTCCGGGCACATCAGATGTACATGGTTAAGAGATTTTTATATATATATATATATATACCCTATGTATACTTGGTTTTGATTTTGTGCACTCCGATGCACTTGATGTTGATTTTGTGCACTCCGATGCACTTGATATTTATTTTGTGCACCCCGATGCACTTGATACTATTTTGTACACTTTTGTTCCATACACAGAAGATGCAGTGGATATCGTTTCGTGCACGCCTGTTGCACTTAACGCGGTTTTGTTTTCGTTCACAACGTGGTTTGTGGTTTGAGATTGCATGCAAACCCATTAGGGTTGACTTTGTTTTCATGCTTTGCACTTGATAGGACCTATTATAGATTTGATTTATATAAAAGAATTTTCTCTTGGTCGTGTGCATTGATATTGCACTATGATTGTGCCAATTATTGTGTAATTAGGATACACAATGGTTTTCGTATTTGGCGAATTGCATCATAACTGGAGAAATTCTCATAGCCCTCGCTAGAGTTACAGTTATGTGAGTTTTATATATTTTGAGTTTTCACGCACACTATTGCGTTATGTTACGTTTTAGCTCGTGTGGGACTTCGGAGTTCCGTTGTATCGAGCAGACGATGTGTTTTAAAATTTGGACCCTGGAAAATTGTGTTGAAATTAGTTGATTGGATTGAGAAAAATGTTTTAAGAAAGGGGTTTAATTTAAATTCGGGGACCGAATTTCTTTAAGTGGAAGAGACTGTAACATTTTGGAAAATTATAAATATTAATTTATAATTTTAAATGTAAAAATAATGAGTTTATAAAAGTGATATCACATACAACTTTTGGTATCAGAATTATATCCGTAAATATGGGGTTATTTCGGTAGAATGTGAATAATGGTGTGCGATATCATAAAAATGATATATTCAATTATTCTAGCATGATATTGAATTCTTCATATTAAGAAAATAATATTTAAGTATCATGACAAGTATTTCATTTTGTAGATTTTACACAAAAAGGGTTTTCTTTCTTTTTGTTGTTTTAAATTAATTTGTAAAAGGTTGACATATCCTAACCTAAGTATAAACCCTCACCCTAAACATACCCTCACCCTTGTTCATAACTCTACACATCCTCCTTTCATGAACACAACACCTCACTTCAAGTGTGACACCTCCTCCTTCCTCTCATGCCACCTCCATCTTACCCCCTACACCTCTTGCTTTCTCTACACCACAAAACATAGTGATCTCTTTAGCCTCCTCAACCTGAACACAACACATGCTTCTGCTCCCAAACTAAAATTCCTGAGTGTTCATATCACAAGAGAGAAGCCATGAATTTCCTTCACCAATTTTGCTCATACTATCAACCTAGAAACCATTACAAACCCCTAGATATTTCCATAAGCCCTTCATGAGCTGGTGTTCCATTGTACACAATCTCTATAGGTATATCTTCTTCTCTTTTCACTTAATCATTTCTGTTCAAAATCAGTTTTAGTGTGCAGTTTAGGAAAACAGTATATTTTGTGATATTTAGTTCACTGTAAATGAATTTGGAACTAACAGGTACAACTAATTGAAAAACTAGCAAGACCAAAAGTATAATGAAACCACTTTGAGACACTACTTAAATTCCGGCAACGCCGGCCCCCTTGTGTGTTTTGGTGTTGAATTTTCTCCTGTAGATTTGTGTTGGTATTTTATAAGTTTCTGTATTGTTTGTTTTGTCTAAATATTTACACAGTAAAATCTGAGAATGTTTAGTAAAGGTTTTATCAAATTTCCGATATTACGATACGAGTTTTGCGTACTTCGTACTGCGAATGAAACATCGACATTCATACGTAGATTTCAGTGGCATATTTTTGTTTTTGGGTTAAGTATACTGTAGGTTCTAACCTATGGGTTCATGTCTCGTTGTTTTGGTTTTCAATATGATATTTACATCGATATGGTTTTAAATACGATTATAGGTGCCATCGCAGGATTTCCGAGATGGAGTTGGCGGATATAGCAGCGTGGATTTCAGCAAGCTTATTAAGTTGGTGAGTAGATTTATATCTAAGGGGGAAGTTGGGTGGATGGCGTATAGCACCCCCGCAACCTTATAAATAGTATTATGATATCTAGTTAGTTTAGCAGTTATTCAAGGTATTGATATAGTATCGCATCTAGTATGTCCTTCAATTGCATATAGTTTCATGCATAGTTTTAATGATATATGTACGTGACGTTAGATCCATATGACATGGATATGGTTTGATGGACTTATATGAGGGATCATGCCGTATTTGAGACGATACAGATATATTGATACAATGAGGTATTATACGAGAAATTATATGTATTGGAAATGCTGAGATTCGTATGCCGAATAACAGCCAAGTCTCCCTTTGGACTCGTAGAGTTAGATTATATTCCGTTTTAGGATGTAATACTTGTGTGAGCTATACTCTTTTAAATGATAAAATACGAGGATGCGATGCCCACTTCCAAAACGAATATCTATTTTAAACTAAGGCAGCCTCCTTATCTCAAAACCAACATTTCGTTCCCTTTTCAAAGATAATGGTATAGCTCATAGCAAGTAATTACAGTTATCTGTTACACTTAGATTTACTTTACATGTTCGCGTTATATTTATCAATGTTATACGTTTCCGTAATACGAACACTCTGATAGAACACTGCACAACTACCAATGAGTACTATACTGCACAAGCACGTATACCTATACAGCTCATTGGTACTGCCATGTAACTGTAGGACCGTTATGATATATTGCATATGGAGATATCGATATGAGTAGGCTATTACACTTTTAGAACACTTGCACAAATACTAATGATTTCCATGCTGCACGAGTACAGACGCGTATGCTACACTACACATCATTAGTAGTGTCACGACACAGTAGGATTGATATCATTATGCCTATATGATTTAATTAAACAGTCTTTCCTTATTTCCTGTTGTAAATTAAGAATAATAGTAATATAGATGTGGTATTTGATTTTTATGGATTTTCTGGATATTTACTCATGATGATATATATTAGTGGTATGGGACGCTGTTATATATGTATATATTTAATATATCATCAGAACGGTCTATGTAAGTATTCTCATTCTTTACTTGATATTTCTGGATATGATGAGTTGGAGTCCACCATGAGTTTTATGTTTTCTGAGTTTTTATTCTGAACCGAGTAGGGTAGCTATACGGTTTCGGATGTGTAACTTATCCGTACTGAGTGGGGGAGCTATACAGCGGGATACATGGTGGACCCGGTTCGAGGCCGAGGGACAGGATAGCCGCATTATAGGAAGGGAGCCTAACGAGGATACTCGATACCGGAGATAAAGACGAGCATGGCAGATATCCAGGGGATACTGACCGGGGTTCGATTGGGCACGGCAGATATCCAGGGGATACCGACCGAGGCCAGGGATATCGGGTGGGGATCATCTGTTGAGATGGTGTCGATGATATCTGCATTTACGTGTCGGTACTGGACACGAGAGATTTCTGCTTTCGGGTGTCGATACTGGACATCCATATATATTGATGTGATTGCTATCATGAGGTACACAGTTAGATTACAGTTATTGTAGCCGACCTGGACTGATTCGGGGGACAGTACCTGTATATATTCGTACGGGCATTCATATACATAAAAAGGGATTTCAAAATCGAGCTATAGCCTCATTATTTTGATGTGTCTGATATGACACTGAAATCTTTTAAATTGTAAACCTCTTAACACTATTCATTAAAATAACACGACGTATATCTTAAATAAGATATCTATTATATTTCATACTATCACGTCTGCTTTATGCTGTGACATATCTATTCTGCGGCTATTTTAAAGAAGAGATTTACATATATATATCTATATATATATATATATATAGATATATATATATATATATATATATTCGGTTACATTGTGCTTATACCTAGATACATGTCATTTGCATTGATATGTTCTACCTGGGATTGCATGATAGATAGTGTTGCATTATGATACATATGCATATCATATATTATGTTAATACAGATTATGATAGTACTATACTTATGACCTAGGTATCATCGTACATTTCGATTTCTACCTTTAGATGTACTTTTATTCGCTGAGTTGGCAACTCATCCCCGTTGTGCCACAGTTTCTTGCTGGTTTTACCGCTTGGATTATCAGCGGCTTGGGCAAACATTCTTTTCAGTGATTGATTGGTAAGTGGGTTACTATTGTATCGTACTCACACTTGATTATTCATATATTCTTGTATCTAGTGAAAACTCCATCAACTTAGAAATGGTATATTGTGGACTTAGAAGCGAGACTTAGAGTTGTGTGTGGTGATGTCGCACTCTTTGGAGTCGACTTCTGATATAGATTGTTGGTTGCTACGTCGTTTGGACGTGGAGGCTAGCACCCGTTAGGATGCTATTTTATTATTATGGGGTATCGGGTTATACAAAAATGCAAAGGCGGTGATGTCAAATTTCAAAACGTCATAGATGCTTTTCAAACATACTTAGTTAAATTTAAATGTTATCTTAAACCGATTTCATCGTATGTCTATTTTAATCCTCGCCCCCAATATTTTTAAAAAGGGTTTAGATTCCGGATTTCGGCTTACTTGGACCGTGTAGACGTCTTTAGATGTCACGTGATTTAAGTGCCAGTTACATGCCACATTTGGGTCGTGATAATATTTCACATCATATCACGAGAAAACTGCAATTTCTATCTTTTGAAAATGGGTATGACTCGAGCCCAATGTAACATCTACCAAGTAAACTATAGTACGAAGCTAAGAGACTAGTCAAAAGATAAGGAAATCCACCTAAGTCCGAGTTGATATATCTATTTGTCGGTGATCCCGCCTCAATAGCGTCACGTATGATAAAATATACTATACGACATCCTCGAGTCGAGAGTGCGGGTCAATCATTATCATTTTACATCGCAAGGTAAAAATCCATCGTACGGCATCCCAAATCGGGATACGGGTCAAATATCACATATTGCTCACTATTTATCTGGTATCATTATCAACATATCCTGAATTAGGGGTACTGATCTACAGTCTAGTACATTCCGATACCACCAAACATATATCCGCGTGTGAATAAAACACATCGCTCATCGATGCACTATACTATCATGTAGTATATCATAACACGACCCAATTCACATCACCGATCTCACGGCATCATGCCCAATCACATCAACTCATCTCCAAGTATCATATACTATCCTCATCACCCGTGTATACATATATGTATATATATATATATTAACACATCCACACACACAGATATATATATATACATATAACCATATACACCAAAAACATACTACGTGTGTGCAAGTGTGTGTGTCTGTCAACCTATACTCTTAGGGTTTCACGATTAAGAAATTACATTATCTTACAATTACACTAAAACTAACCCGTGAACACCTAAAGCCTATCTTGATAATCATCCACGTATCACAATACACATATTTATAAACATATATAACGTATTTGTATATACTACACTACGAAACTGCGGGGGTGCTATACGCCATCCACCCGACTTCACCCGTAGATATATATCTACTCACCTTGATCCTTGCTTGTCGAAGTCGATGCCGCCATCCTCTTCTTCATCGTCCGAAGTCCACGTGAGGGTACCTACATATCACATATATCGTATTGCATCAAAACGTCCAATTCAAAACCAAAACGATACGCGAATCACATATAGGTTAAAACCTATGGTCTACGCATGCAAGATTACCCAAACAACTCCGGATATCGACGTACAAACGTTAAGTGACCGATATAAAACACAAATATCAAAACTTCAATTCATAAACATCAAGGAATTCGAAGGAGCAACTCAAGAAAATGGTCCCAGATTTTGGTTCAGGTGAAATAGGGATAAACAAACAGTACTGGGTTGTTGTATACGGGGCATATGAGCTACAGAACAAATCCTAGCACCAAACACCACAACCTGGCCAGCCACACTGCCTATAATTCTGGCCTGCTCGGCCAAAAGTAGGAGTTAGGGTTTCATCTCCTCGGGGTGGTCTCCTAGTGTCCAATCTAGGTCAATGGAGTTGCTTGTTTTTCCATTAATGGTCTCGGATCACTCCAGATTCCCTTTAGGCACTAATTTAACACAAAACCGACAAGGAAGTTTTCTAAATCCAGTTTTTGGTTTTTTTTCTGTTTTGGTCTATAAGATTATCACTAAAAGAGTTTATAGTCACTAAATACTCTCAATTGCACCTTCACAACTCAAGAATTTCCTAAACTTCATCTTGGAATTTTCCAAGATCACCAATCCTCACTAAATCGATTCTAAACTAACATGGAAGCAAAAGGAAAACAAATACTACACTTATACTGAAAGAATTACCTCATTTGGCAACTCAAGAAAATTCTTGAGTTGCTCCTAGTGCTCAAAATCCAAACTTTCTTGGTTCCCCATGCAAGTATTGAGCATGTGCACATTATTAATGAAGGGAAAGAAGTATTTTGATGTATTTTTGATGGTGTTGTGAGGGGTAGGAGGAGGTGGAAGGAGGAAGGCAACCATGAGAGGAAGAGGAAGGAAAATGATGAAGAAAACAATGAAGGGGGACAATGAGCCATGGTTCAAGGAGACCCTTCACCCTCTCTCTCTCTTCTCTCTCTTGCCCATACTCATTTCTTTAATCTTTTCCATTTCTTTTCTTTTTGTTTTCTTTTAAAACCAAAGAAACCCAAATGAAACCATGCACAATTTAGAATTTAAGCCAAGTTTTCAAAAATGTAACAAGTGTTAGCAAAATGAAATGGTGCATGTCACATGCACAAAACACCATCAATGTGTGAGTAGTGAATGTTAATCAAGTTTAGGATAAACTTGTATATAATTAATTATAAAAATTTATAATTTACCTAAATCACATAAATCCCTTCAAAAATCACCATTCAATTTAATTCTCCAACATTTTCCAAACGATTGGTATATAATTATACCACATCATTAAAATATTCATAATATTAATTATATAAATTTCCAAACATAATATTTTATTCTTCTGAAATGTTACAGGTTTCACCTCTTAAATAAATTCGGTCCCCGAATTTAAAATTTAAACTCCTCAATTACTAAAACATTTCAGTAAAATGATCAAGTCGTCGGGGTTCCGAAATCATAAATACATAAAACGTATCGTAGCGCAATTCATGCGCATAAAGAACCAGTATATAACTCAAAAATCAAAACTCCGTCAAGCATCCCGCAATCATCGGAGTTGTGTTGAAGGCACTAAAGTCAAAGTCCAATACGAAAACCAACATGATATACATCAAAACTATAACATGTACATAGTACGTATCGTTGTAAACTCGTCAAAACATCTGAAAGAAATCCATGCCAAACCTTTTTCAAATCGTTGTGCGATGCGCGTATCACGGCACAAGTAGCGGACGTTTTTTTGTAAGAAAATGACTATATATATCCCTTGTTTAACATACACGTCCCGCCGTCTTGAAAATAATTTAGAAGGGTTTCCTTTGAAAAAAGTTTCATGTCATCTCGAATACGTAGGTAAATACTGAGACTATATCTCCCTTTTGGAAATCCCTTTGGTAACTATCGATGCATGCAAAAATATATTCAGTTACTGTCCTCTTAGTAGTCCTGCTCGGCTACTAAACCAAATAGTAAATATCATAAAAACGTACTGCTAAAAAGAAATCGTACTCAATAGTACATGTAATAATGCCACGTGCGTCTAGTGCGCACAGAAATCGAAATCAATGAATGTGCCATACATGTGCACAGAACCAAAATCTAAGTGCAACGGGTGTGCACGAAAACACCTGTCAAGGGCAACGAGTGTGCCTGACAACAATATCGGGTGCATCTGATATGCACAAAGAATCCGACTTAGTGCATCTGGTGTGCACCAAAATCGCATCAAGCGCGTCAAGTATGCGCAAGAATCCAAATCAAGTGCACAAGGTGCACGAAAACAAATATCGAGTATCACAATTGAAATTGACGGTATACAACACATCTCAATCCAAATCAGGTATACCGTGGCAAATAATCTCACAACCGTGTGCATCAGCGTACACAAAATCGAATCAAAGTAGTAAAAGTACATGAAAACTACACCGAAGGCACAAGTCAAATCACATACATACTATAAGCATGAAATCAAAATCAAACATCTTGAACGACATCAAATCGAAGTCGGGTGCAACTGCGGTGCACAAAATCTCAATCATGCAATTAAATTGCCCAAAATACCGAAATCCAAAATAACGGACACGTGAAATTCGAATCACCAAATCGCAAATCGTAAACACTGTCGTCGATGTGTCCTTCTTTCAAAGTCGAGAAGGTGACGGTGCATCCAAAGCTAGTAGAGCAAGATATCTTCTTGCTTCCTGTTCATGGCCTGGCGCCTGGTGCCTTTTAGGCTCTCGTCTCTCACTGCGAATTTCCCGTTACATAACTCCTCGGCTCAACGGCCCAATATGGAAATGATGACGGAAACAGTTCTGCTCTGGCACATCCTCTGAGGATCTCTGGCCAACTATCATGGTCACTCATAACATGTCTCGTCGATGATGCCGAACTCTGGCCTACTGGGTGTGCGTAATACGACCGATCCTGGGTCCAAGTCTTCTCGTTTAGTATTTCCAGAAAGATCTTGTCGGGGTCTCTCCCTATCTTGTTTCGTCCGAACTGCCCGGAAGTTATCACCCTTTACTAAATCCATTTCTTGTTCCGGAACGACTGCATACTCATCACGACTCCTTTTGGAAGATATATCCATATTCAACGCCTATGCATGCGTATCACATCTCTGATGTCAAAGGAGTGGAATGTCATCTCATCAAAATCTCGTACGAACCTCTTACTTCACTTTTCTCTAATGTCGACTGATTCGGACTCGTCTCTTGATAGCTGTATAGACTGCGCTACAACGGCTATACTCATACCTAAAGTCTCTCAAGTAATGTATCCCATCACATGATATCCAGACGACGTCGAACTTTTCGTTCGATTCATCAATGTCCCATAATTCCCCGAGAGCTCAACGCTTGAGCACAGTTTAATAATATCCAGTTCATACCACAGTACCTAGGGACCAGCCGTAGAAGGGCAAACCCAAGCCTCATTAATGGCACCGCGTAACTGCCGCAAACCCTGAGGTTCAAAAGCATTACATGGTCATTATGTCGAGTGAGGGTTTCATTCTTCTAGAGCGTTCACAGAATTACTTGCATGTTTTTCCGAATAACTTAAACATGGAAAAATGGGTTTCTGACATTCGATCGTTTTCTATCGACTCTCAACTTACCTACGTGAAGTCTTATCTAGCAGGAATCTATCAATCTGATGACCTCGCATAGGGGTATGCAAACGAACCACATGTCCTAGTCATTCATCCATGGGTGACTAGCGATCTTCTATCACATCTCTAAGTACAACTCGTTCTGCAATAGCTTCAAACATTTGGAGCGATATCTTGTCAGTCGCAGCAACAACTGGCTCATTCGTCCGCACGCTGAACAGTGCCTCAATCCTCAAGAATAGACGATAGATTTACGGTCATCATATTCTAGCTGGCCTCTAGCGGTAGCCCAATCATTTGGTGTAGATATCAAACGCTCGCGTCCACGAGAAACATAGTAAAACGACATATCGAAACGCTCATGTCGCGAAAAACACAATAAAACGATACATCTATGCAATCGTGTGTCACTGGAATACATCCTGGTCAGTCCTCGTCCAAGACGAGCTCATGCTGACCGCAACTCTAGCCGCAGCTCTCTCTGCTCGTGCAACTGTGGTAACACAAACCACAACCTATATCGATGATGATAGATCAAGAAACGAATAGAATACTGTGCAAAGAAATGTACATCCTAAGGCTTCTTAAGCGGAGTAGCGTATCGTATGTATGTCGCGGAACATACACACGGTACGTCACTCTACTTAAGTCACCTACTCCATCAACCAAGGTCAATCTACACGACGAATGTTCGGGTCTAATACCCCCTCGACCAAGTCTAAGTTCCGTAAGGTCAAGACTAGATTTGGAATATATATATACACCCTAGACTCCGCATAGTCAAACATAGACTCGAACCAAGGTTAAACGTAGCGCTTTGATACCAACTTTGTCACGACCCGAAATAGCACGTGACTGGCACTTGAATCATATGAAGTCTATAGGACCCCACCTAATTCAAGTAAGCCAAAAGCCCAGAAATCTAAAACATTTTAAATAAGAAGTGAAGGAAAACTTGTTTAAAGCAAGTGGTTTAAATAAAATAAATGGAATTAAACATTTAAAAGCAACATCATATTTTCCCGAAAGTTTCAGCAGAGTCTCCTTTGTAAATACTGGCCCCAAACGGGTACAATCATGAATAATATACATAATGAACAAAGGCATCCCCAAGTGGGAGCTAGCACTTCGCCAATTGGTGGACACAACCACGCAAGCAACAGAATATACAACGCCGAAGGGCGAGGATCAAAACTCAGAAGAAAACAAATATCCACCAGAAAACCATAATAATACAAGCGCGATTCTAAAGAAGAAAGAATATACACTGGTCTTCTAATTCTATCAATATACGAGTCTAGTTGATGGAGTTTACTAGATACAACTGAAATAAATACAAATACTACGGTGGTCACGATACAAGTGAATCCACCTACCAAAGCAATCACCCGGAAGGAAGTAGTACGCCAACAAGCCTCAACGAAACCTGTACAGCAAAACCTGCAAGAAACTGTGGCACAACGGGGGTGAGTTGCCAACTCGTGAGTAGAAAACATCACCGAGAAGAAATCGCATGTATGACTCTATCCTATGTCATACGATAATATCCACATAAAAATAACCTGAACATCTGGTAATGGCCAGGGTAAACATCTATACATAAGTGTAATACCAAGTGCTCGTGTCAGTGCCTCAGGTAATAACATATCATATATATGACGTATGAATGCATGAAAACAGAATACATCTAAATGAGAAAAATGTTTTCCTATCTCAGTGAGATTTCTGTATAAAAATCGAAGTATCATCCATGAAATCAACATAGAATACGTGTCAAGCATCGACACAAAATATATATCCCAATATCTCAATATCTCGAGCTTCGGCAGTCCGGACTGACCCGTATCATAAAATCTCAATGTCTCAATATCTTAGGCTCCGGCAATCCGGACTGGCCCAAATCATCAATCTCACGACTACGTCGGTATCTTTCAGATATCCGCCGCGTTACAAATAATCGGTCGGTAGTGCTCCCCTGTCGGGCCCAACGCCAACATCTACGACCATCTTGCCCCGGGGTACCGCACTCTCACGACCCGAAAGTACCGAGCGTGACTGGCACTTAAATTACGAAACGTCTCAAGGCGTACGTAATCTAAGTAAGCCAAAACCCAGAAATCAAAAGCAAGTAAAGCGGTACAGTGAAGGAAAAACCAATTTTAAAACAAGAAGTTTAACAACATAAACCGAGGTATGCATTTTTAAAACAACAAGTCTTTTCTGAAAATTTCGGCAGAGTTTCCTTTGTAAATACTGGCCCCAAACGGGGTACAACATGAATAGTATACGAAATGATAAAAGGCATACCCAAGCGGGAGCTAGCTCTTCGTCAATCGACGGTCACATCCACACAAGCAATATAATATACAACGCCGAAGGGCGAGGATCAAAACTCAAAATCAACATGAAAACCATAATAATACAACGCGCGACTCTAAGGTCGAAATAACAACAACTGGTTTTCTAAGTCTGAAAATAATATACAAGTCCGGTTGATGGAGTTTTTACTAGATACAACTGAATAACAAATATACAATGGTGGTCACGATGCAAGTGAACCCACCTACCAAAGCAATCACCCGAAATGAATGCAGTGTGCCAGCAACCCGTCAAGATACCTGTACGGCAAAACCTGCAAGAAACTGTGGCACAACGGGGGTGAGTTGCCAACTCGTGAGTAGAAAATATCACAGAGCAGAAATCGCATGTATGACGCTATCCTAGGTCATATCAAGTATATCCTCAAATAATATCATGATCCATCTATATATAAGTGCAATACTACGTGCTCGTGTCAGTGCCTCAGATAGCAATATATGAGATATATGATGTATGAATGCATTACGAATGGAAACAGAATACATCATGAGTGAGACAATTGTTTTCTTTATTTAATGAGATTCCTGTATGTATATATATCAAATATAATCAATGAAATCAACAGAGAAATCGGTGTCAAGCATCGACACAAAACATGAATCTCAATATCTCAAGCTCCGGCTATCCGGACTGGCCTGTATCATCAAATCTTAATATCTCAGTGTCTCAAATCTCAATATCTCAATATCCCAATACCTCGGGCTCCGTCAGTACGGATCGTCCCAAATCATCAATCACACGACCACGAACGGTATCCTCCAGATATCCGTCGCGCCAGACAATCACCGGTAGGCAGTCTGCCCCTTCCGGGCTCATCATCTACAACTCGAGCTTCTTGTCCCGGGGTACCATACCGGGTCCACCATGTACCCGCAGACAGTTCATCCAACTCCTCGAATCGGGTCTCGAAAACCATCTCAGAACCAAGAAAACATCATGGTGGACAATACTCATCATATCAAGAAAAACCGCATCTATCTCTTTAAAACAAATCATCAGTTTATAAAACTTTCACATGCGGTTTCCAAATCCAGAAATCCCAAGAAGGATCCGAAATCATCAAATCACCATGTCAATAAACAGTGAAAACCAGCATAAATCTCCTTAATACTGCATAACCAATGAATATATGAATGCATCGGATATCATGCAATGAATGCAATAGTTAAACTAGCATATGAAAGCTATAACATATTGCAACTATCAGCTAGCAAGCTATGTCAATGAAACAGTATTCTTTAAAGTGTACGTGACATGGCAATTACCGATGATGTTGTGTGTGAGACGGCAAT
This sequence comes from Agapanthus africanus, assembly GCA_030015575.1. Lineage (NCBI taxonomy): Eukaryota > Viridiplantae > Streptophyta > Magnoliopsida > Asparagales > Amaryllidaceae > Agapanthus > Agapanthus africanus. Next base: position 266,536,843 of record CM057340.1, on the reverse strand, counting down.
CAGGTGTACGTAGAACATACGCATCATTGGTAATGGTGCTGGTGTCCTGACAGCAGGGTTTCATAATAAATACAGACAAAACATTTATAAGCATGTCTTGCGATGAAACATTAAGAATATACTGGAAGTGATGTAATAACATCAACACTGAAGAATATACCTATCCAATATACGAGTCATACAGTTTTGGTATTTAAAATTCTCATGATTCTCCACTTTTGAAAACGAGTATGACTCGAGCCCAGTCAAAAGGGTAAGGGAATCCACCTAAGTCTCAGTCGATATATATATATATATATATATATATATATATATATATATATCTAGTAGTCGGTGATCTCGCCTCAATAGTATCATGTACGATACAATATATCATATGACATTCTCGAGTCAAGAGTGCGGATCTATCATCATAATTATATCTCGTACAGTAAATCCATCGTATGGCATGCCAAATCTGGGTACGGGTCAAATATAATATTTATCTCATTACTTATCTGGTATCCCTATTATCATATATCATGAACTGGGGTACAGATCTAAGTCTAATACAAACTGATACCATCAACAAATATATGTGCGTGTGTCTGAAACACATCGCCTAAAGATCTGCTCTGATCTCCTGTCGTATCTCATAGTACGAACAAAATCACATCACTGATCTCACGGCATCATGCCCAATCACATCGACTCATCTCCATGTACCATATACTATCCTCAACATCCGTGTATACGTGTATGTATATATATATATATATATATATATATATATATATATATATATATAAGCACCAACACATCCACCTATACATATATATATATATATATACATATGACGTATGCACCCAAAACCATATCCCGTGCGTGTATGTGTATGAGTAGCAACCTCACTCTCGGGTTCGCGACTAAGAAACCAACTAAACCACTTTCCTCAAATCTCACTAACATTAACCCATGATCTCCTAATGCTTTTCTTGCTAAGGTTCATATCTTGCAATAACCCATATATGTATATATATCTATACCACATCACATCAAAATCTTATGAAATTGTAGGGGCGATATACGCCATCCACCCGACTTCCCCCGTAGATATATCTACTCATCTTGATCTTCGCCAATGCCGATGTCGCCATGCGCGTGCTTGTCGTCTCGAAGTCCTCGTGAGGGTACCTACATATCATAACATATCGTACCGCATTAAAATCCTACTCATGACCAAAACGACACACGAATCTCACATAGGTCAAACCTATGGTTCACTCATGCAAAAGAACCAAATAGCCCTCGACATCGACTTACAAACGCCGATTGATCGAGAAAAATCCAAACGTACCATTCGTGGTTTCACAACACACTAATATATATATATATATATATATATATATATATATATATATATATGAAATAGGCTTTAAATCATCAAAACTTCAAATTCTCTTTAAAAGCTATTTTTCTGAAACTCTAGTAAGCAACAATTACCAAATTAGTTCAAATCTAGTTGTTTTAACAATTCTAGTGGCTACAATACTCACTAAATATCTTGATTAAGTCATACAAACCATTTCCAGAATTTAATCTCATCGATTTTCATTAACCCCAAAATTCTAGTTTGCAATTTAGCTTAATTAGTAAAATTTTAAATTAACAATTTGTAGACTAGCTACTAGGTTTGATTTTACATGACTTAATATGATAATTTACACACTTAAACCATGTTCAAATGATATAAAACCCTTACTAGATTTTAAATCTCACATTTGCCATTAAATTCTAAAAACCTAGTTTGCAATTTAAGCAATTTGGACAATTTAATTGGAACAATCAGCAATAAGCAACAAGGTTAAGTTTTGCATAGCATTAACATGTTAATCAACTCATTAGAACTATAATCTAATGCTAGAAACCCTCACTTGAATTTTATCTCACCTATATATACATTTTATAAAAACCTATTTTTTCCAAAATATATGATTTGGACAAATTAAATATAACAATTTGCAATTTAACAATCAAACTAGGTTTTGCATAATTTAAGATGTGAAACTATACATTGCATCATTAATGATGAAATAAAAACCCTAATTGAAATCACAAACCCTTACTTGATTTTTCAAATCTATAAATTGGAACCAATTAATTAGCTAATTAAACTAATTTAAAGTAGTTTATCAAAAATTAACACTTGGGTTAGGATTATACCTCACAATATCGAGAAATCCAACATGTAACTTGTCTCCAAAATGCTAACTTTTCACCAAGATCCACACTAGATAGGCTAAGGTAAAATGGGTAGGGCTTGGATTTTCAGTTTGCTTTGAATTTGTAAGTTAATTTGTGGATTTTTGATAAGGAAATGAGGCTTTTTGACAATGGAAATGAGAGGAAAAAGAATTGGGAGTGGCCGAGCAATGGAGTGGGGAGAGGACGAGAGAGAGAGAGTCCAAGTCAAATGAAACCCATACCCCAAATGACTTAAGACCAAAATATTCCTCTCATTTTAATTTCCTTTTTCTTTTTGATTTTGAAGTGTGATGAGTGAGTGTGGGGGCAGCCTAATGGGCTCGGCCAGCTAAGGAAGAGGGTGTGTGTGGGTTTGGGTAGATGGATCTAGTAAAAAAAAAGCTCTCCCAAGTTCATTAAATGCAAGTTACATCAATTTCCATTTACATAAATTTCACTATTTAAGCCTTTTCTATCATATTTTTTTTGAGCCATCTTAACAATTTCATTTCATTTCAAAAACCACATGTTACACTTTGGTTTAATGTTTTATGATGCACAAAACTTGTATTAACCCATTCCAATTTGTAATTATCCCTAATTAAATGTTTTAGTGACGGCTTAAAATATTATTAAAATAATTAATTTCGGAAAAATTTTC